>CAKNWW010312114.1:0-12192 GCA_932074435.1 Andricus kollari | reverse complement strand
TTCTTTCGTCAATGCTCCAACCAGTCTTTTTCGGAAGACTGATTTGTACATGAAACTATGAAACAACGACTATAGGATATATTATAACGATTTACGATAGATGTACTTTAAATTAAAAATAGTTTGTTCAGTAACTAGTAGGTGAAACTATTATTATATCACGAAAAATCAAAATAGCTGAAATTCGCGTCCAAGAATTCTTTGCCGAAATAGTAGAACAAGATCTTTATAACTAGATATTATTCATGTTTTTTAATTATTAGAGGGTTTTGTGACACGTACAACTTCAGTATTTGTTTTTCAATGCTTAAAATATGACGTTATATTATATTATATAGGTTTTCCATCTAAACAGCGAATTCTCCTACAACGTAAAAGATTGTATTAAGGAAACAGAAACTTGACATCTACATTCTATAATAAAGCAAGACAATATTCAGTTGTTACATTGTTAACCCAATTCTGCATTATTCCACCAACCAGTTTTCCCCTAGTTGGAAACATTGAGGATCGTTTATACTCTTGTCTTCACCTAGGCAATCATCCTCAATTATATTGGTTAATATACCATAATATACTGATAGAATGTTCGTTGCGAAGCCAAACAATGGTTGCTATTTCATTCCGTGATCTGCTTTTCACTCTTTCGAAAAATTCAGGAAAAAATGAATTCAAGGTTTAAAGTGGAAACGCTTATTTGGGGGAAAAACGAGCCTTCCCGGAACCTAAAAGGGACTAATTGATTAGAAGTGCTCTTTTTTCACACAAAAAAAAATCTTTAGCGAGAGAAACGCTTCTAATTCTTATTCCGTTTTTGTCTCTGGGAAGACTCGTATCTTTGCGCTCTTCTTTATGAATGGGGTAAATGTGAAATGATGAGGATTTTCTAGTCATTAGGACCTCTTTGTGTCAGGTCCAGGTCTTCTCCTGCCAGGTCCATGTCTACTCCTACAAGGCTTCCTGATTCTGAAGGAAATGGAGGTCAACTTACACAACTAAGATTTATTCGGCGTATTCCCTTTAAGAATTCGCGCTGAATTCGCGTCGAAGCTGAATAGTCTGGACTACTAATTATCATTAGTTATCATTACTATCATGTCATTAGTTATCATTACTAATTATCATGTCATTCCAAACGTCTTGTTTTATTATTTCGACTAAGAATGCATTCAAGTTCAAATCAGTTTGATTTTTAATGTGAATTTTAGCTGTTTGATAACTAATAAGAAGTCCAGGCCTAGTACCAAAACCATTACCTGTTGACCGTACTTTCACCGAAATCTAATAGAAACCTATCATATTTTTCCTGCAAAAATATTTTCGTAAGGGAATGAAAGGGATTTTTTTTCTGCTAATGGAAAAAACTGGCGGGGGCACTGACGAAAGATTAAAGCCTCGAGAATCATAATACATTGATTTTTATTGTAATTAACAGTTACATGACACATTGTGATCCGATACAAGTTCTCGAACATTGTATTTCAGTTTAAAATTTTTTTGGTAATTAATGGTGTAGGGCATTTTCGTTCAAGTGAGGGTTAACATTCTGTACCATAAAATTCATCATGATTGTGCGTTTAACACCTACTGGAATGGCATCGATCTCTGCAGGGGTCAATCTAGTAACGATACCGCTTGCAATATTTATTTTCACTCGTCTTTTATCACGAGTGGCAGCAGTATATGCATAGATACCGGCAAGGACATCATGACCCTCCAATATTGCAAAGATGTCACCACCGGCAGTTGATAATACAATTTGTTCGTGGTTTGGCACAGGCATATAAGCACTATACCCTGTTCTTAGTTTAACTTTACTATGGGCAGGAAAAGTGTATCTCTGTAGTTCGTATGTCTGGTGCGGATACTTATAAGGAGTGAGCCGGATAAATCTTAATTGTTCAAGACCACATCCACGCCCGTCAGAAGAAGGAAGCCTTATAGAAGGAGTCATGGAACTGTCAGGAGGTGACCTGGACCTGGAACGAAGTGGAGGTTCGACAGGAGCAAGAGATCTCTCAGGTGAATGTCTTTCAAAAGAAGAAGAAGAAGAAGAAGGTCTGCCTTGAGGAACACCAGGGATAGGTTCGCCATTAGGTAAACAATCAAACTGTAAACTTAACTCTGCAATAAGAAAGAGAGGATTACATTTTTTTAAGTTGGTATTTTGCGAACCTATTTTCGAAATATTGTGAGGCAAGACCGAGGACATGAGAGAAGTTTACCATGGGAAACTTCTCGTAAGCTTGACCAGCAATCGAGGTTAGAGGAGTTTCGCTCGCTCAATATTTTTTCGGGAAGAGGGGAAAATTACGTATTTGCACATTCATGATAAAGAGGAAACCATCTACAAGACTTTAGTATGAAATACACAAATTTTAACATATATTTTTTTAAGGTTTAAACATTTTTAAAGCGCGATTTTAATGCGATATCATTTTTTGTGAAACAAAAGTCAATAACCATCTTCCACGAGTCCTGAAACTGTTTAAATGTAGAGTTTGGAAGAAAATAGGAATTGAGGTAGTTTGCGGCTCACGTCCGCCGATTTTTATGTCCTAATAATTAAAACTTAAAGCATTTAAAAATCTGTAATCACAAGTGTCACAATATAAGAGTCATAGAAAGTTTTGAAACAAATTATATATTTTAATAAATGAATAATTCTATTTAGTAAATTTTTGTTTCATTCTTCTGGAGACCTAAATGTCTCCTTGATTATTACAGCTTTTTATTTGCTGATCTGTAGGAGATGACTCATGTCTAATAGACCCGGGCTGAAAAAATCTCGTTAGTCAAATACATCTTTTGTATATAGTAGTATTTTTTAAATCTCCAGTTAAATATTTTTCATATCTAAAAAACTTACATATTCAATTAATAATTTTTAAATTGTTGTATATAATTTTGGAAAACAAAATAATTTACAAAATGCATACAATTTATTTCAAATTAAGGGCAAAAGAAGGAAGTATAAAAATATGAAACCAAGAGATCGGAACATGTCACTGCAATAAAACGAAATTTCCAAGCTACCCTCAAACTCGATGCAGACACGTTAGGATCTATTTAGTAATATTTCGCGAACCCGTAAAAAGTTTTAAAGATCTCTTGTCTCGAATTAAATATACGATTTCAAAGATAATGTCCTGCAATATCTTAAAAACATATTTTTGGGTTTCCGCAAATAACAATTACACCGACGTAATCCGCATTCTAACCCGAGTTGAGAAGCATTTATGTTTGTTTATGTATTTTTTATCATTTTCTTATTATATTTACCAATCAAATTGAGAATGATTGCTAACGTGAAGACCTGAGTATAAACGTCCCTCATTTTGCCAAGCGCAGGAAAAAGCGACTTATGTATTAATAAAGAATTTAATTAACGTTGTAAAAAAGGAATATTCTAGTGTTTCATTGCAGAAAACATAATATAGTCGTTATCTCAAATATTATAGGCGTCAAGCTTATCCAAATGAGATATTTACATTTCATTAGCCAGTCTCAAGGAAAAAAATTGGGTTATTAAATTCTTAAAAACTGATATCACAACTCGTATAATCTTTTGCGATTCAAATAAATATTTTTAGCACAATTTTACGTTTTTAGTATCCTGCCAGTCTCACCAATATAAATTTTATTGTAATATTTTTTTGAAACGCAAAAGATTATCATGGTATCATATCAGTTTTTAAGAATATAATAACTCAATTTTTTTCCTTCGATCTGGCTAATGAAATGTAAATATCTCATTTGGATAAGCTTGACGCCTGTAATATTGGAGATAACGACTATATTATGTTTTGTACAATGGAACACTAAAATATTCCTTTTTTACAATGTTAACTAAATTCTTTATTAATACATTAGTCACTTTTTCCTGCGCTTGGAAAAAATGAGGGACGTTTGTACTCAGGTCTTCATGTTAGCAATAATTCTCAATCCTATTGGTAAATATAATAATAATGACCCACAGTAGAGATATTTCTAATTTTTTATAGAGAAAATTTCACGTTGGAGGTTTCTTTTAATAGTTCAAGAATTTATCGAATCCTGTACCTGGACATCAGCTCGTGTCACGACCAATGAAAGCCATGGAAAAAATCGAACAATTACAGGATTTTGTTTTTGAAATCTGATATTTAATTAAAGACAAGAGAACTTCAACACTTTTTATGGGTTCGCGAAATATGACTAAATAGGTCCTAACGTGTCTTTTGTTTTCCAAAATTATGTTGTCTGGAGTGTCAAACACTACTTTCCTCGGTAATGACACGAGTTGAAGTCGAGATAAGAATCTGAGAAATGATCGAGGAATACAACAGTTTAAAAATTATTAATTGAATATGCAAGTTTTTTAGATATGAAAAATATTTAATTGGAGATTCTAAAAATAATACTCTATACAAATTTAGATGTATTTGACTAACAAGATTTGTTTAACCTCGGTCTATTAGACATCAGTTATCTCCTACAGATCAGCAAAAAAAAGCTGTACAAATTCCAGGAGACATTTAGGTCTCCGGAAGAATAAAACAAAAATTTACTAAATAGGATTATTAATTAATTAAAATATATAATTCGTGATTAGGAAATAAAAATCCGCGGACGTGAACGGCAAACTACCTCAATTCCTATTCCCTTTCAAACTCTATATGTAAACAGTTCTAAATAAATGTCTTTACAGGACTTGTGAAGTCACCTGAATTTTGAGTCCTGAATGTCCATTATTTCATATTGAGATTCTTGGTGTAAGACAAGGTGCAAATACGAGATTTTGCCCTTTTCGCGGAAAAATATTGAGCGAGTGAAACTCCTCTAACCCTGTAGCCCCTTGTAGATCCAGTGGATTTTTTATGCTCCATTCCATCTTCTCCATTGCTGGTCAAGCTTTCGAGAAGATTTCCAGGGTAAACTTCTCTCATGTCCTCGGTCATGCCTCACAATATTTCGAGAATGGGTTCATAAAATACCGAATTGAAGAAAAATGTAATCCTCTCTTTCTTATTGCAGAGTTAAGTTTACCGTTTGATTGTTTGCCTAATGGCGAACCTATTCCTGGTATTCCTCATGGCGGACCTTCTTCTTCTTCTTCATCTTGTGAAATACATTCACCTGAGAGATCTCTTGCTCCTGCCGGACCATCTCTTCGTGCCAGGTCCAGGTCACCTCCTGCTAGTTCCATTACTCCCTCTATAAGGCTTCCTTCTTCTGACGGGCGTGGATATGGTCTTGAGCAATTAGGATTTATTCGGCTCATTCCTTATAAGTATTCGCACCAGACATACAAACTACAAAGATACACTTTTCCTGCTAATAATAAAATTAAAATAAGAACAAGAGATAATGCTTATAAGCCTGTGCCGAACCAAGAACAAATTGTATTATCAAATGCCGATGGTGACATCTTTGCAATATTGGTGGATCAGGATGTTCTTGCCGGTATGTATGCATATACTGCTACCACTGGCGATACAAGACGAGTGAAAATAAATTTTGCAAGCGGCATCGTTACGAAAATGACCCCAGAAGAAGTCAGTGCCATTCCAGTAGGTGTTAAACGCACAATCCTGATGAATTTTATAATACAGAATGTAAACCCTCATTTGAACGACAATCCTCTACACCATTAATTACCAACACATTTTAAAACTGAAATACAATGTTTGCGAATTTAAGTCGGATCACAATGTGTCATGTAACTGATAATTACAATAAAAATCAATGTGTTATGATGCTCGAGGCTTTAATCATTCATCAGTGCCGCAGCCAGTTTTTTCCATTTGCAGACAAAAAAATTTCCTTTCTATTCCCTTACGAAAATATTTTCGATGGAAAAATATGATAATTTTCTATTAGACTTCGTCGGAAGTACGGTCAACAGGTAATGTTTTTGGTACTAGACCTGGACATAATATTCTTATTAATTATCAAACAGCTAAAATTCACATTCAAAATAAAACTGAATTGAACTCGAAAGCATTCTTAGTCGAAACAATAAATCAAGACGTTTAAAATGACATTATAATTGAAAGCAGTACATTCGAAATATCAAAACAGGTCCCAATGGAAATGGATTATGAAGGTTTTGCGTGATGAGGAAAAAAATCAAACAAACTTACAAATTCATTTTTTTATCTTCTTAGTTTTAATTCCAGATATTTATTATACATAAAAGTTCAACGTTAACTACAGACTATTCAGCTTTAACTGCAAACTTCTCTTTCTATGATAAGTTTTTTAAACATTTATCCCAGAAGAAAGTATTGTTTGTTGGGTCAAAGGTCCTGTTAGGGATTTGATTAATGTCATGGAGTGGGGTTGGTTGTTTGTCATTTGAGTTGTTTATGGATGTCTTGCTTGATTTAACCTGTCTTGGTTCGACCTATTGTTATTTATTGGGGGTTCTCTATTTTTTCTACCGAAACCTCTGCCGCGACCTATTGATCTATTTATCCTTTTTGGGATTACTCCCAAATTTTGGTGTGTGGTTGGAACCGTATTTTCGTTATGGTTGGGTTAGCCATTATTTTGTAAAAATGTGACACCCTATACTAAATTGCTACAAAGGGATTCTACATTTTATTTTAATTTCGATGAGTATATTTGGATTTATTTCGGAATATTCTAATTAAGATTTTACCCAGTAAAAAGAAACTAATTGGGGCGAATTTCGGCGAATAAGCATCTTTGAATTAGCCCGAATTCCGCTTTCTGATACGCTTAAGCGAATTGAGCTGGAGCGAGCTAAATAGTTTCCATTTGTTTTCATTTCTTTTTCAGGTCCATGTCGAAAAAAATTGATAAAAATTGCAAGCCTCGATCTCGAACCAGCGATCCCAAGTGTATAAGTCCAGAGGGCGACCACTGAGCTACGGGACTCATTGATATTTATTTACAACAGATCCTGATGCCCAGCGCGTTGGTTATAGCTTACGAATTCGATTGAATGGGCCAGCCTTTAACTATATTCGTGCTAACGAATTCAGGCGAATTGGAGCTTGACTTTTGAATCTCGCAAATTAAAATGAATTGGCTGACACTGAAATTAATTCGTGCTGACACATTCAAATGAATTAGGTGCCTTAAAAATTGTGCTTCAAATGTGGGCAGATAGCGGATTTGAAGATTAAATTACTTATTTTCGAATTTACCAAAATTCACGACTTGCTCCAATTCGAGATTGTCGTAAAGTGAGATTTACGGAGACTCCAGTGAATTCTTCTCAATCCGCCTCAATTAGTTTCTTTTTATTGTGTCGGTACTAGGCGCTTTATTTTGATGGTTCGCTAAAGTCCTAGTAGCCGGATTGGTTTGCAGATAATTTGGAGAGGATGTCTTGGGTAATAATTCAACATCTTGTGGACCGAAATTAATTGATATCTAGTATCTTCAATTTCAGAAGAGAATGTTTTGTTTTGACACAGCACCCCTACCAGTTACTTCTACTCGCATCCCTGATCCTTTTTGCCTTCAAAGAGTTCAAGAGCAATGGTCAAGACTAGGGTCGCGAAATTTTGGAGTTTCGATCTGAATTTTAAATTGTGTTCCTTTTTCTCGGCAGGTTTTTGGAATTTCATCATGGGGAAGAGTATGGGATTTTTAGGTTGGGCGTCAGGTATTACGGGGGTAATGCCAAGGAGTGAAAATGGAAAGTGGAAAGCCGAGGAAGGTTAACACAATGAAAGACCTTTCATAAACGAATAAAAACACTTTATTGCCACTCAAAGCTGCGATGAAGGTGGCCAGGTCGTGTCAAGATAAGGTACTGGCGAACGGGTCACTCTCGTAAGAGCATAGAGTGTGAGGTTCCCTGGATGCGGAGACGGTCCGGAGATGGACCGTTGAAAGGTCGAGGGTCTTCCTGCGAGATCAACTCCAGGGCGTGAAAGCGAGAGCACACACTAGCACTAGCCGGAAGCGGTAAACGACCGAACGAACGATCAGAGACTGAGCAACTGTTTAAAGTAAAAATGCTTATTTGGGGAAAAAAGCGAGCTTTCCCGAAACCTAAAAGGGACTGATTGAGTGGAAGAGCTCTTTTTTGAAAAAAAAATCTTTAGGGAGAGAAACTCTTCCAACACTTATTCCGTTTTCGGATCCGGGAAGACTCGTATCTTTGCGCTCTTCTTTATGAATGGGGTAAATGTGAAATGATGAGGATTCTCACGTCATCATGACCTCTTCGTGTCAGGTACAGGTCTTCTCCTGCTACGTCCATGGCTACTCCTATAAGGCTTCCTGATTCTAAAGGAAATGGATTTCAACTTGAACAACTAAGATTAATTCGGCTCATTACCTTTAAGAATTCATGTTTTCGATCTGAAGTCGGATCAACATGTTTCATGTAACTACGCATTCGTGCATATTTGTCTCTTGCCCTTCATGCTCCTATATCTATTTCTAGCACTTGGCTTCCTTTTGCGATTGTTTGATTAATTTTATGCACACGTAAACTAAGTTTTAGCACAAATATCTCTTTTACGCCCCAGATTTTCCATAAGGTTTATTGCTTGACTTTCTGTATACCTATATGTAAATATTAACATTTTTAAAGCTCTGTAGGCTTTGAGACGCACATTCTCATTAAGATACTCGCGATCGTTTTGCGCCTGCGGTGATCGCTTGTACATGTTTTTGCTGAACTGCATTAGTCCATGGACACCTTTCAAACATGATTCGAACTAGATTTTAAAAGCTCTTGATTTAAAAACAATCCATGGTTTCCTCGCACTGGTCGTGGCACTAAATCAGTCTTTGGAAACGTATACAGTCGGGGCCGGCCGTCTGAACAATTTCTGTTGGATTTATCTCCCGCTTATGTCGCTCCCGCTTGCTACTCCCCCGTACTGCCCGCTTTTACCGCTCCGCTACTGGTATCAATCTTTGGTTAGTGCCCAAGGCAGTCTTTTCCATTAGGACACTAAAAAATTTCCTTTTCAATGCCATAAGAAAATATTTTTGGAAGAAATATATTATAGGTTTCAAACGACTTAAATGTTATCAAATTATCTAACCAGCTCTATTAAATTTTACTGTTAGGCGTGATCCAAAGTACGGTCAAAAGGTAATCGTTTTGGTTCTGAACCTGGGCATAATATTCTTTCCCCAAAACACGCGCCGCAACTTGCGACTTACATACTCGTTCAGAAGAACCTGAGTTGGTGTTTTCTCGATTGTTGCCGTCACAGCGAACTAAGTGAGCATTTAGTTTTCTAGAGAACTAAGTAATGCCAAGCGCATCCGCCAGTTCCTCTTCTGCCTGCAAATGCGCATCTGCTAGGTACCCCTTCATCCTGCAACTTAGATTCTTTTGGACAAGCGTAACCGCTAGTTTTGGGTTGCGGTGATTGGGGAAAGCATCGTGTGCAACAAGCAGGATACGTCGATCACGATTTATTAAGGTACGTAAAATTGTGCGAAAAATATATTTTTTTAAACGTAAAAGATTATACAAGCTGTGATATCAGTTTTCAAGAATTTAATAAATCAATCTTTTTCCTTCAAACTCGCTAATGAAATGTAAATATCTCATTTGAATAAGCTTGATGCCCATACTCTTTGAGATAACGACTATAGTTTATATTATGTAATCTACAATAAAGCACCAGAACATTCCTTTTTTACAACGTTAACCATTTTCTTTATTAATACATAAATCAGGTTTTCCTGAGCTTGGAAAAAATGAGGGACGTTTGTACTCAGATCTTTCCGTTAGCAATCATTCTGAACTCTATTGGTAAGTATCATAAGATAATAAGATAATAATATATAGAAATTATAGAAATTTAAAAACATATTTTTAAGTTTCCGGAAATAACAATTCCACCGAAGTAATCCGCATTCTAACCCGAGTTGAGAAGCATTTATGTTTTTTAATATTCTTGCGCGGTTACATCAACACTTTCAGATTATCTAATAAATCCTGTGGCTGGACTTCAGCTTGTGTCACGACCAATAAAAGCCATGGAAAAATCGAACAATTACAGGACGTTGTCTTTGAAATCGTATATTTAATTCGAGACAAGAGATCTTCAAAACTTTTCACGGGTTCGCGAAATATGACTAAATAGGTCCTAACGTGTCTGCATCGAGTTTGAGGGTAGCTTGGAAATTTTGTTTTATTGCAGTCACATGTTCTGATCTCTTGGTTTCATATTTTTATACTCCTTTCTGTTGCCCTTAATTTGAAAAACAAAAATATTTTATGCAGTTTGTGAATTATTTTGTTTTCCAAAATTATGTTGTCTAAAGTGGCAAACACTACTTCCCTCGGTAATGGCACGAGTTAAAGTCGAGATAAAAATCTGAGAACTTATCGAGGAATACAACAATTTAAAAATTATTAATTGTATATGTAAGTTTTTCAGATATGAAAAATACTTAATTAGAGATTTTAAAAATAATACTCTATACAAATTGAGATGTATTTGAATAACAAGATTTGTTCAACCTGGGTCTATTAGACATCACTTATCTCCTACAGATCAGAAAATAAGAGCTGTGAAAATTCGAGGAGATATTTAAGGTCTCCAGATTCGTAAAACAATTGGAATGTGTAAAAATATAAAAATTACGAAAAGAAAAATGAAACACACAATAATATATCTAAACGTTTATGTACATTTCTAAGCTTTCCGCGAATGAAAACCTGCACGACGTAAACCGAAAACTACCTCAATTGCTATTTCCTTCCAAACTCTATATTTAAACAGTTTGAGGACTTGTAGATTTTTTCCTCTTTATGATCCTATTATAATTTACCTTTTATCTCTGGTGTATAAAAGTGCATTACATTCTATACACAAATTTACCAAATAAATGTCTTTACAGGACTTGTGATATCACCTGAAATTTGTGTCCTGAATGTCCATTATTTCATATTCAGATTGTTGGTGTAAGACAAGGTGCAAATACGAAATTTTCCCCCTTTCCCGGAAAAATATTGAGCGAGTGAAACTCCTCTAATCCTGTAGCCCCTTGTAGATCCAGTTCATTTTTTGTGCTCCAATCCATCGTCTCCATTGCTGGTCAGGCTTTCGAGAAGATTTCCAGGGTAAACTTTTCTCACGTCCTCGTTCTTGCCTCACTATATTTCGAGAATGGATTCACAAAATACCGACTTGAAGAAAAATGTAATCCTCTCTTTCTTATTGCAGAGTTAAGTTTACACTTCGATTGTTTGCCTAATGGCGAACCTATCCCTGGTGTTCCTCATAGCGGACCTTCTTCTTCTTCTTCTTTTAAAAGACATTCACCTGAGAGATCTCTTGCTCCTGACGGACCTTCTCTTCGTCCCAGGTCCAGGACACCTCCTGAAAGTTCCACGACTCCTTCTATAAGGCTTCCTTCTTCTGAGGGAAATGGATGTGGAATTGATCAACTTAGATTTATTCGGCTTATTCCCTATAAGAATCCGTCCCAGACATACGAACTACAAAGATACACTTTTCCTGCCAATAATAAAGTTAAAATAAGAACAGGACATAATGCGTATAAGCCTGTGCCATCCCAAGAACAAATTGTATTATCAACTGCCGGTGGTGACATCTTTGGAATATTGGAGGGTCACGATGTTCTTGCCGGTATATATGCATATACTTCTGCCACTGGCGATAAAAGACGAGTAAAAATAAATATTGCCAGCGGTATCGTTACTAAATTGACCCCTGAAGAAATCGGTGCCACTCCAGTAGGTGTTAAACGCCCAATCATCACGAATTTTATGGTACAGAATGTTAACCCTCACTTGAACGAAAATCCTCTACACCATTAATTACCCAAAAAATTTTAAACTAAAATACAATGTTCGCGAACTAAATTCGGTTCACCATGTGTCATGTAACTGGTAATTACAATAAAATGTCAATGTGTTATGATTCTCGAGGCTTTACTCTTTCATCAGTGCCCCAGCCAGTTCTTTCCATTAGCAGACAAATGAATTTCCTTTTCATTCCCTTACGAAAATATTTTTGAAGGAAATGTAAACATATCAGAAGAATAAAGTGAATTGTAATATGGAACTGGAATAAAAATGGACCAAAACCCAGAAATCAAATTTAGAAATACAACAGATTTGGAAAATGCTGCCATTTTTATCATATGAAATGATTTATTTTCATCTGAGTCTTAAAATTAATTTTAGAATATGCAGGTTTTCCATGAAAAAAATGCACAAGGAAAAATGTT
>CAKNWW010312024.1:0-14263 GCA_932074435.1 Andricus kollari | reverse complement strand
TCTATAATTTCTGAAGACCTACCCTTGTGCTGCGGAAATAAATGATTTAAATGGAAATATTTATGTTTCGAAACGGCGAAAAGTAACGACAGAAAACGTCAACAACCGAACGGCGAGACCCGTTAAAAAATTAATTATTTTTGTGCACAACTGTGACATCCGAGAAGCATTCTCTGAGGTCTTCTTATATCCCAAGATTCTCGACTTGACGATGGTGAATATCAATTTCCCGATTTACTTTGCGAAACGGAACATATACGTGAGAAAATTGATAGGTCCAATGTGAGAGGGCCATAAGATCAGTGATGCTAACGGACCGCCACTTTTTCAATTGCGCTTGTACCGAAAAGCGCGGGTCTTTTTAAAAGGATAAAATATGCACTTGTAATATTACACTTTTAATAATTTTTTCAAAGAAATTATCTATTTCTTAGATTCCATTTAATTAATTTTTTTAACGTAAACGACTTTTTAAAATATTTACCTGTGTTATTATTGATAGCATTTATCTATTTCAAACAGACACGCGTTTTTCGGTACATACGCAGTTGAAAAAGTGCCACTTCTGAAACTTACACCTTGTCTACTTTGCCGAATAGATTTACTATTTGGAATTTTTTTTTAAAATTCGACACCCGAATGAAAGCTTACTGAAAAAGCTGATACTGTTCGGTTAAGATAGTAACGGTCGTCATGAGAGTAGTTCAGTGCACAGCTCTTCGGGTTGCTTACTCTGCGAGGTCACCCAGTGGCGTAAATACTATAAAGCAAACGTATGCATTGCGAAGGGGGCCTCCTCCTCCGACGGGCTCTTAATTTTGAAAAAAGACCCCAAAATCTGCCCATTTTTTGCGCCCAACGTAGTTTTTGAAGGAAATAATATAAATTGACGCAACAAAGCTCAAAATAATCGTCGATGCATGCTGTAACCGGGTTTGTCATTAGTTTACCCTTTCAACACCTTTTATCACTGGAAAATTGAAAAACTACTCCTAATGCTAAGTAAGAATAATAATTAACGAAGTTATTATACATTGGCACTTGCGTGACGATATCTATAGAAAAAAAAAATTAAAACATATTTTATCCTTCTTCTTGGTCATGAAGTAATTTCTACCTCCTGACAGGGGTAGTTTTTGGGTTTTTAGGGGTTGAAATGGTGCTATGTGAGAAAAATGAACGTAGAGACTATACGTTAATATGCCAACGCGATCGTACCTACATAAAAAACATAGTTAACAGCTATTTCAATCACGTTCTTATGCACGAAGTATATGCATGAAGGGTTGAAAGGGTAAACTAATAACAAACGCGGTTTCAGCATGCATTGACGATTATTTTGAGCTTCGTTGCTTCAATTTATGTTCTTTCCTTCAAAAACTACGTTGGGCGCAAAAAATAATTTTAGATGAACGGATCGACTCAATGACGACCTGTTTGATTGCTATGATACCAGTATGTTCCCTGAACGACAAGGTTACATGGCACGACTGCATGCTCTGTGGTGCGAAAAACTCCCAGAGCTCTAGAACTTTTCGCATCAACGTCTGCGAAACCATGCCGAACAACTCCGGAAAAGGGGCTATGTATGCAGAGAGCCTACTCTACCGCAGCCAGAATAAGCCTGCAACACAGAAAGAGGGCGACACTGAGACCAACCGCGGGCAGGCATCCAATAGAGGAAAAGCGATGCTTTAGGACCTGAAGAAATATCAACATCCAGGTTTCTCTCAAGCCCAAAGATCTGGCAGAACTGGATGACGAGACGAAACCAAAAGCTGATCATAAGACCAAAAGACGAATGCATCAACTCAGCACAAAGATGGTCTAGGCCAGACAGTACGCGTCCCGCATTCAGTGTGTAATTAACTACATAACATCTGGCAGGAATTTCACCGCCAAGGTTCGACAGTTCGCGCGCGATCAGCGGATCCATCATCACACACTCAACAAGTCGAAGGTGCTGACCATCAGGCAGCATATTGTTGACAGAATACAGGTACTATCTGACGCTAGGAGAAGGCAAAGGGAAATGTGGGTCAGAGAAAACGAACAGTTTTTCGCTGACCGATTTCGACTCTTCCGAAATAACACCTGAGGACGAATGGCCACCCATCTCTATCGAGGAGGTGAAAAAAATATTAAGAGGCATGAAGAACTATTTCGCTCCGGGACTAGATGGTATCAAGACCTTCTGGTGGGAGAAGTTTCCTTCAACCCACCAGCATCTGGCCCGAATTTTCAGCTCATATCTTAAGTCGCAAGAGCCTATTCTGGAGTGGTTGGTAAAAGGACGCATAGAGCTCCTGCCACAGATGGGCAACTTAGCTGACCCTAAGAATTAAAGGCCAATCACTTCTCTGCACACACTGTATAAAATCTTTACAGCTATCCTAAATGATAGGATTCTTTGGACAATCGGACCTGTGTGGCGAGAGATGTACGAACAACACGGCTCAAAGAAAGGTGTAGCAGGATGTCGGCAGAACCTGCTCACCGATAGATGTAGCTGCAAGCACGCGGGATCCTACCAGCGCTACCTATCGATGGCCTGGATTGATTACCGAAAAGTTTTCGATCCACCCTTAATAGACTTATCATCTATCTGTTGGAAAGTTTGAAGGTTCTTCCGCAAATCGCGAGGTGCATAGCAGAGAGGTGTCTTTCAGGGTCTGCAGCAAACCTGGAAATCTAAACATTCTTGACGTCCCGGCGCTTGTCCGTATGAAAAACTTTACGTTAGTTATAACACACAAATTCAGTTGAATAGACCAGTCTTTAACAGTATTCGCGCTGATGAATATGCATTTCCTTTTTTGCGCATAAAAACCGAATTCGATGCGAAAATCGCGAAAGAAACGATAAACTTGATCAAACACCTGGACCGCCTATTATGAGCAAATTCCAGATAATAAGCAATTCTATGTTAGTTCTATCAGCTTATGGCGATAACCATATCCCACGCGTTGGCGTTGCCTGTATAGCTGATAGATTGATCGTTCTATTCGTGATTTTCACATCGAATCTGGTTTTTATGCGCAAAATAGAACATACGGCGAAAAGAAAAGAGTACTCATGGTCGCCAGTTCCGGTGCAGTGCCGCTCCTGTCCCGAAAAAATGATTATTAGAAGCATTGATTTATCTTTTGATTTCACAGTCACATCATTATTCGGCTTAAATCTCGTTACAGCGAGACCTGGAGTGCAGTAGGAAACTTTGCAAACTGCCTTTTTAAAACCTTCTTCTCTGAAGATGCTACATATGTATGTTAATAGGGAATAGCTCATATCCGCATGTCTAGGAACCTAGTCTATTTATCCGATAGTGTTGACGCCACCGAATATTGCGGCGACCGTGGCTATGTTAAGTGAGTAAAGCTCGAAATCCATTGGATACAATGCAAATTAAATTAACATGATAAATGCTCTCATAAGTTCTACACATTTCGAAAAAATTTTATGCGATTTAGAAGACATTTATGTATGTTATAAAAATCGTTCAAAACGTGTATGACTTACAATTTTACTTTATTTTTCCTTACTTTTGCCACGTTCACTGCAATTTCAATGACATCAGAGCAATCGATATATAGATTAGTTCCCTTTTATGTACTTCAGGTTGAGTGGGGGAAATCCAAGATGTCTGCACGCCGAGGGCCAAATAATGAGCCTATTTACACCGCAGAAATTTTTGCTATGGTAACAGCTACGCTCGAAAATCCAATCTGGGGTGTCGGTTATCGATCATAGCGGCTTCTGCTACAGCGGGAAAAATTGCTGCAGTGTAAATACTCTTATTATGACCATGATCTTGACTCCTTAACTCTATCCATTAATTTGCTTTATTTTTTGTAGATTGGTTCCATATGACGGACAATTTTTTAAGTTCGAGAAAAATTGACCGAGAGTCACCGTTCTTTTCGAACATGTCAATCGCTCAAGTTCGGTTGGTGGTTGAAGCAACTTGTACTGGGAAATCTTTTGTATACCAGGAAAGAGCTAAGCGTGAGACTAAATTTAATGTCATCCTGGAAGATATACCGTTCACACGCTCCAAAATGCATATCGTCGCAATTATAACTGATATTAATGACAACCCTCCTATATGGGATAAAAAAATTTCGAAAGTGATCGGGTATCCAACGAAAGAACTTTTTAACTTTATCGTACTTCCCCGTGTTTACAGGTTGTCAGTAAGTAAATACAAGGCTCAATTGTTTTTGAACATGTAATTATATTGCTGACTTACAATTATTAGAACAGTTATTTCTAGCTTGCCCAAACTATGCGAAACTGATTTTCAATGTATAAATATTACAATAATACGCTTTTGCTTTTACAGGCTACAGATGCAGATACAGGGGAAAATGCAATTATTTCCTACAGACTAAAAGATGATTCAGCCTTTTATATTCACCCAAAAGAAGGAACTCTTTACATTCGTCAAGGTGTACAAATAGCGAACAATGTTACAGCTGTAGCTTCTGACGGTATTCATCAAAGTACTCTGGAACTCTCTATTCAGTTGTTAGAGGTTCAGAACATAGTGGCTTTATATGTGACAAATGCCGTTATAGAGGATGCTGAAAATATCCTCTCAAATATGCAGGCCAAAGTTTCTAATTGCTGGCTACGATCTATTGGGGCTGCAGTTATAAGTGACAGTGTGGCGATTATGAGTTCTCCGGTTTCTAAAATTGCCAATAAAGATTCAGTTGAGACAAAAACATTATTGAGGATTCTGATGTATGGAGTTGATGTCAACAGTAACTCTACTCTTCGTAGTGCTCAACTTAGAAGGTATTTTTTTTAACCTATATATTGATATGTAATGACACCTGAGGGGAAAAAAATTCGGGTGAGTTTCGGGTGGAAATTAACGCCAAATCGAAGCGAATTCCTTTCAGCTAGGAAGCCATATCCCAATCTAGGTTTCAAACTACCTTGTATTCTCGTTAGAGAGCGAACTAGATAGGGTATGCATCTAATTACGAATCGCCTGCGAATGATTAACCACTGCACAAGGTTGTGGGGAAGGGGAGAACATAAGTGGCGATATCGAGGGCAGCAAGCTCGTGATTCGCCCATGGAACTACCGCAAGCGAGTAGAGAAGAACTGGGGCGGCAAGCATGTTAGTTGTAGATACCTTATTCAACGCTGACAGATTGCAAGACTAAATCGGTCGAAGAAGATGCTTGCATCTAGTTCGAAGAGACTCCTTCACTGATGTTATCTCCTTAATGAGGCTCTGAGGCACGCCTGGGTATGTATAGGATTCTCGAGTGTCAAAATGTCTAATAACACTCATATCCACAAGCTCAGGGTTCCCGTTTACGCCAGTAATTCGTCCACGTTTCAGAATAATCTTGGCACACTTGTCCAATACAAAGTTCATACTCTTTCCCATGTATCCCTTAACGATATTCAAAGCACTCTGAAGCTGTTTTAAACTAGAAGTATAGATCTTTAGGTCATCCATATGAAATACATGAGTGACCTTATGCTCGCGATGATTTTTGTCGCCGTAGAGGTACCCATTTGCTTAGTGCGAAAGATATTATCAATAATGCGAGGCAAAAGAGAGGGCACATTGTGTCGCCCTGGAAGACACCTATATGAAAGGTGACGTTTTTAGTTACCATGCGATATTTACCAGATGAGATCCCGGTAAGAAGGCTTGCATTGAAAAGTATTCGAAAATTTCCTGCTCAATGGTGACCTGACAATTATTGGATCCTTTCAAAAATCGTCTTTGTCCTGTTGTTTTGAATCCGCATAGTAGGAGAATTTATATATTGAACTGATTTCCTTTATTTACCCAGTGGCGACAATATTTTTCTGAATGCTTTTGGATACCCCAAATCGATTATGAAATAGAACATTTTCAATCCCTTTTAAATTTGCACACGTGGTGGTTCTTATTTACTGTTTTTTGAATAATAATGAGGTTAAAAGCATTTAAAAACACAGTGTTAGTCATTTTACGTTGTCAATATTGAATGCTACACAGGTAACTATGATGAAAACTATGTTTTTTAATTTGTTCATTATGATTTTATATATTTTTTAATTGATCACATTTTAATAAAGCGAGAGTTTTGTGATAAAGCGATGTATTGCTACGCACCATTATACTACATTTGGCATATTTTATGCTTTTGACGCGTCTTCTAATGCCTTCTAATGAAAGGGATTGGAATCAGAATATTTTCGCTGCCTAATCGGGGATTCAAAAAAGGACAGGAACGGTATTCCTAGGTATTGAAATTTCTAATACTTTTGAATGAAAGCCTTCTGACCGGGATAGTAAATCCGGTTTTCCAAAGCGGCATCAATCTCTGTATGCACCTTACGAAGTTTGGATGAACCTTTAAGCCGCGTTTTTCGTACATCTTTCCCCACATAGGTCCGATTGTCCGAAAAATCCTATCATTTAGGATAGCTGTGAAGATCTTGTACAGTGTGTAAAAACAAGTTATTGGCCTGTAATTTTTAGGGTCAGACAAGTTGCCCATCTTCAGGAGGAGCACTGTGCTTCCTTTTTCCAACCACTCCGGAATAGGCTTTTCCGACTTTAGATCTGAGGCGAAAATGCGGGCCGGATGCTGGTCGGTTGAAGAAAATTTCTTGCACGAGAAGGGTTTGATACCATCTAGTGTCGGAGCGGACTGCCTTTTAATACTTTTTTCACCTCCTCGGTAGAGATAGGTGGGCATTCCTTCTTAGGAGTTATGATTGCACTGTAAACTGTGTACATTTCCTTGAAGCTATTTATGTTCTTTCTGTCTTCATTCAGTGGATGATGGACTTCGTAGAATTCTCTCCAAAATGCCTCGACCTCCTCTGTTTTGGGCGGATGGTCTACAGTAACTGGAGGGTCTTGGAAGAATCGAGATGAATCAGAGAAAATCTGTGCATTTTCTCTGATCCACCTCTCACTTCGCTCTAGACTTCTCCTAGCGTCAGGTAGTAGCAGTTTTCTGTCACAAATATGCTGCCTGATGGTCAGAAACTTCGACTTGTTGACTGTGTGATGACGGATCCTCAGTTTGCGCGCGAACTGTCGGACTCTGGGAGTGAAATTCCTGACAGGGGTTATGTAGTCAATCACACACTGAATGCAGGAGGCGTAATGTTTTGTCCGAAGTATTTTTGTGCCAAGTTGATGCATTCGTCTTTTGTCCTGCTGATCAGCCGTTGGTTTTGTTTTACGGCTTACATCCGCCAAATTTCTCGCTGAATTATACACACTACAATTAATGATACAGAGGTTAGACTCTTCGGAAAAATCTCTGCGAAGCACGTCATCCAGTTCAGCCAGATCTTTAGTCTTGAGAGAAACCTGGATGTTGATGTTTCTCCTGGCCCTAAAGAATCGCTCTTCCTCTATTGGATGCCGGCTCATTCTGGCTGATGTAGAGTAGGCGCTCCGGCTATATAACCCCTTTTTCCGGAGGACATTGGCACAGTTTCGCAGGTATTTTGCACATAGCTCTCTTAAGCCTACATGTTGATGGAAAATATTATGTACCTGTTCCATTGAGATGCTCAAAATGTTGAGCATCCAAAATGTCTAGCGTCACTTGTGCTTATATGGCCACCCTAAAAATTTTGAAACCACTTGTAAATCATTCTAATCGAAGGTACACATTCACCATAATGTTTATCAAGCTTCACTTTAGTCTCCTGAGGCGATAAGCCTTTCATAACGCAATGTTTGTTCACGAGACGGAATTCTCTTTAATTTATTTTTTGGAAATCCCTCGTCTTGCTTCATTCAAATGAACGCCAAACAGAGTAATAGACGGATCTGGCTGAAACTTGCTGTATGTTCCTCCAAGTGATGCTACTAACTGAAAATAACCTCGATACGCACTAGTGGTGCCATAACTCTGAGTTTATATGGACTTTTCAATCCGCCCTTGTGAATCTGGTTATGTTTGAAGTGACAATAAACAGATTATTTAACGTTCCCATTAGTGTTAGTAACTTTATTTGCTTTAAATTGATTAGAAACTTATGAATAATTACTTTTTGTGTAAAATTGTTCTCCCAAGCCCTTTTCTTTACTTCTTCTGAGTGAACGACTTACCCCCACATGGTGGGGTAAAGTCGCTCACATTTCAAGGGATGATAAACAGTTGTTTTTAAATTAAATCTAGGTTGGCGCTTCTTAGTACATAAAAGGGTCAGAGAGAAATTATTGAATAGGAATTTAATATTTGATTTATTCTGAATTTAATTTCATAATTTTTCATCTTAAATCGTTTTTTTATCATTTTTGTATTCAACACTGGATTAAAAAGTTGCACAATGGAGAATCATTTTTTTTTACGTGGGAAGGTGGAAAATGTGCTAACACACACGGAGAAGGGTCCGCACTTCTCGCTAGTGTCAGGATGCTGATATCATCACTACAATGATCTTAATATATATAAGTATACACAAAGATCTTAATTCTACCATTATAGTGATGCTACCAACCACCGACTAAAAACCACCACCCTTTCTCCTTGGCATGATTCCCCCCGGAACCGCTTTCGCATTACTTCAGGGGCTGCCGTTCTTTGGCTGTGCCTCAACCTTCGTCTTTTGTGCGAGCTTGGTCTTCACCTTTTGTACTGGGCATCTTTTTGGACCTGCCCAGTCTCGATGTTAGCTTGCACGTCCAAGAGGCTTCCTCAACGAGGCTACCTCTCTAAACGCCAAACAACTCCTTATCCCCGGGCGATGGTCTGTCCGGGGCTTGTCTTCCTTTGCGGCGCAGAGGTAGCACTGCGGTGTGCTTTCGCATACTGCAGCCTTGTGCCCCTCTGTGACGCATCGCCAGCATAATTTGGTCCTATCTGGCCCCTCGCAGTGCGCTGCCATGTGGCCGGAGCCTAGGCAGCGGTCGCACCTTATCGCCTCCGCCTTCTTATGCACACGGCAGGATACCCACCACACCTTGAGGTGTCCTGAGTGTAGTATTTTTTTCGCTTGTTCTTCTGTCACTCCCACAAATGCCTTCAGCGTTCCCCTGAAGGCCCTTTTCGTGAGAGTGACTTTTATCTGCTTAAGTGATTCTGCTCCAAGACATTTCCTGATCGCAGCCTCAACCTCCTCCGCAACAGTTGTAGTCTGCCGTCCGCTGCAGGTCATAATCCACAAGGACCTCGCCGTTCCTGGTTTCTCTGACACCCTTAATTTTAACACTAAGGGTGTCAGGTTTCACCTTACGTTTAAAGTCCTTGAGGACCACTGCATAACATAAACCCTCGGCAGGTTTTATAATAACC
This sequence comes from Andricus kollari, assembly GCA_932074435.1. Taxonomy (NCBI): domain Eukaryota; kingdom Metazoa; phylum Arthropoda; class Insecta; order Hymenoptera; family Cynipidae; genus Andricus; species Andricus kollari. Next base: position 4,984 of record CAKNWW010312024.1, on the reverse strand, counting down.
GCCTCGGGTCTAGCTCGCATCTTTCTCTACTTCTTCTTAGTAGCTTGGGTTGCCTGTGTAAGCATCCCTTTCTCGTCCTTTTTAGGTGTTGAGGTCATTACCGCAGCAGGACGAGTCCTCGGCCTTTTGCTCCTCGGCTTGGAAGGACTCTTCTCTACTGGACTCAGGGTGGTCTCCCTCTCTCGCTAACTATCACGGAGAGTGGGAGCTGCCACGGCTTCTTCAGTCTGAGTGCAGCTTTCGTCCGTCTTCTTCGTTGCCTTCTCCTTTCGGGTCATCGCTCTCGTTCGGGCAGTACGTCCAACATTCTCGATCAAATCCCTATGAAGCCCTTCGGTCGTCATAGAGTGATTGCGCAATTCGTCGACGAGTCGCTCCGCTCGTTCCAACCCATTCCCAATTGGCAGGCACATATTCTTCTCCGTACTGCTGAATTCCGCCATTTCTTTTATAGTGCCTCGCAACTCCTCAAAGAGATTATACGACCTCCTAACTCCTCGCAGACGCTCCTTTCCAAGTATGATTGGTTCCTCCCAAAATCGTGGAACCGGCACTGACCACCGGGGCTGAAACCCGATCGGAATCAGTGGGGAGATTGCTACTCCATTGGGGTATATTGTTTTTTTCATACTTCCTCATGGCTGGTTTCTTGTTCGGGGTTCCTTCCCCTAGCTGGTTTTTGTTCGCCCCGGATATTTGATTTCCCCGGTACCACCCATATCTGGGAGGCGTTCCCCTATCCGCAACCTGGGGAGGCGCCCGATGGGGGACCAGAAACGATTGGCAACAATATAAATGCTACATTGGAAGTTACTACTGAATTCCACGTTTTGATACATAGATTCACAATTCGTTTCCATTATGCAGAGATTCAATCTATGCTCTATCTCGTGCTATTATACTCATGTCTCGGAAATTACCAGAAGTGGGAAAATTTTATGTTTGAAGAAAAAGTGAAACACGTGCGCTTATGGCAGTCGCCAACTTTCGATGCGTTTTTCTCGAAAAGCGGGTCTTCGAAGTTCCAATTCCAAAACTGCCCCGGTGATTTATTTTTTAACCTAGAGAGTTCGTCCTGGGCTCACAATGTTGGCAAGTTATCTGGCTATGTGTCTCTATACCGACAAAGTTTGCCATTTATTTGCGGAAAGTCACAAATGATGAGTCAAATACACTGATTTGTGAATCAAAACTGTTATTTTTTTATTAAGTGACACACTTTTCAGTGATTCAATTGAGGGTGCTAGAATATAACCGATTTCTGCCTACTATAGTACATCCATCGGGAACGTCTTCAAAATTGAACATTTAAATGTAAGCGCAAAATATTACAAACAAAGTTGCTCAAAATTTCTTAGCGTGAATTGGTAAATATCTTTTACAATTAGAAGGGAGTTTAAAGTCTATACTATATTTGTCAGCTTGAGCGGCTGAATTGAATATTGATAGTTTCAGTTGCTTTCAATGTCGACCAACACGAAAAAATGGAAATAAATTCTCCAAAACAACTTCTTTAAATCAAATTAAAGACTTTCAACTCTTTGCACTCGTATTAGTTTCAATGCCATCCAATAGTAAGAAAATTGAGAAAAATTAACATAGACTGCTAAAATTAACTTCGAATTTTTTTATCCAACCAATTCTAATTTCAAAAAAGTATTTTTTACAACACTATCATGAAAATGGCGTGTTTTCGTACTTATGATCTGTGTGACATGTGGCGCATTTCGAGCGATACGAATAAAGAACGTACGAAATCAGGGATGCTTACGAAAAGGCCTCTTTTCGAAAGCATTCCACATTTTTACAATAAGTGAAAGGAAGATAGTTAGATAAAGACGGAAATAGGTCCATGTTTTCAGCGACAACTGAAGCGCCCTCGTCTCGCGACTTACCGTGGAGAAATATATACGCTATAAAAACTAATCAGTACTTGAAATATTAAATTTTGTCTTCTCAAATTGATGTCATTTCTTTATGAGCAAATTATAAATTTTTATTAGTAATTTGTATTAAAAAAGTAATTTTTCATTTATACAATTTATATTTTCCCGCAACTTTGACTTGAGCAACTATAGCGCACCTAGCGGCGGAGAGGCTACTGATCTTGTTGAAAAAAGTATCGTGCATGTCTCGTGGTAGGCCCTTTTCTTGACTCGTGCAGTGTTTTTAGACTCGTCTTCGGTTCGGGCACCTTCGGTGCCCTCACCTACGACTCGTTCTAAAAACACTGCACTTGTCACGAAAAGGCCGACGCCTACCACTTGTAATGCAATATACTATTTCGCATTCACGAAATGTTCTCTGGAAATATGCTTTGCGACAACCTGGTATTGGGGTGGAAATTAACGTGAGAGTTAAATTTTTTTCAATGTTATAGATAGAATGCGAAACAGAATTTTTCTCAATTCTTCTGAATGCGATTGAATGCGAAGAAGAAATAATGTTATTGCTGAGTATTGATCATCGCATTCACGAGATGTTCTGCATATACGATTGAAAAATCTGCAAGTACTTATATTCGGTTATGCGTTCACATCCCTTCTAGAAATAATTAATTGAAAACAATTCAGAATGATAGAAAGAGATTTGAATTGTTTCTAAGCGTGTTCCTCAGTCGAGTGTGCACGATTGGGAACGATTGAGTGTTGCAAAGTTTTAGTTGTTCCCGATCGTTCCCAATTCTTCCCAATCGTGCCAATCGGTAGTAGGATTTTGAGTTTATGAAGCAGCAATTGGATGGCAGCACTTTCTACTCGCGGGAATTACTTGAAAACGTTTATTTACCTTTTTCGAAGCAACACATTTTATGTAATAAGTTCATTAAAAAAAATTTAATAAATTTTTTGTAATAATTTTCGCAAGCTGAGAGTGCTAGGCCGTATTAGGTCTGAACATGAGTTTTCTTAACTTTCAATTTTTAATAAATATAAATTATAAGCTAAAAAATTCTTTCACCCCTAGAAAGTATTTGTTATTCATAGAGCACTAACTCTTGAAATTGATAAAACGAAAATAAATTTATTTAACATATTATCAGGCCGAGAATAAGAAAATTTATAATTTCATTACAATTAATGGTCTGAGATGGCTCCTAAAAATTTGTTTCCCTGGTACAATGTGCACAGGATTTCTTCTACCGTATAAAAAGAATATTCTTCAAAACAATTGTCTTACCTACTTCATTGAATTTTTAATTGCTGAAAATAGGACTATAAAAAATGTGTCTTTTTGTGTATTTCGAAATTCAAGATTTTTTTTCTGTCTGAAATCGGATTCGGAAATTATTTTATTTTCTCCCCGTCGACTTCCTTCTAGCCACTGGTTATAGTAGTAAATTGTTGCGAATTTCGAAAACTATCAATGTATATCACTTTACAATCTTAAAAACACTAGAAAACTGTCCACAACGATATAAAGAAAGCCCAACACACCGCGAGCACGCGAAGAAAAATTTGTTCTATTTTAGGTTATTTTTCGTCAGAGAAAATAAATGCCGGTCGCCACCTAAATTGCCGCCCCAATTAAAAACAATTAGGAACATTAGGAATGGAAACATAACCTCTCTACGCAATAGAATATAATTGAAATCGATTAACAAATGGTACACCGATTAGGATCGATTGAAAACGATTAAAGTTTTGGCAACTGTGAATCGTTCTGAATCGTGCTTAATTGATTATTTCTAAAATATATGCAAAACTTCGTAGAATTTTACTTAGTACATTTTTTCGCACGCTTAGTTTGACTCACAGTCTTGCTTCTCGTATTTAGAGCTGGAGAAGACGATATAATAGAATCGTCCAGAACATCATCGTCGCTGTAAGAATCACTTTTAGAGTCTGAAATTTCTGGGTTCACGGAAACGTCTTCGAGCACTGGTGTTTAATCTTCAATCTCAACGTCGGAATCAAAATCAGGAGTATCCACTCGTAGGTCAGCAATTCCGTAGGTGTCGCTCGGATAAATTTTGGTAATGACCAACGGGCCACGGAATTTCTTATGCAATTTCGTAGACTCGCCAGTCTGTTCCGGAACGTCCTTCATATATACAATGTCCCCAACTGCGAACGTTACATTCATTACACGATTTTTGTCGTACCGACTTTTGTATCGAGCTCGATTTGTTTTCGTGTTTCGAAGCACTTGATTGTGCGTTCACGACAGATTTCTTCGTAGTATCCGCTTTTGTCGTTTCTCTGAAATTACGAATGCTGTCCTTCCGTTGATCGTTTAGTGATTCGTAAGCGAGCATATCGTGTAATAAATCTTCTGTTTCGTAGTGTGATCTATAAGACGTCGCGCTGCAAATATCTTTTGACCACAGGCCGAACAAGACCTGTTACTTCGTGTCTGAAAACGACAAATTTAATTCGTGAATAATAATGGTAACGTTGAAGTGCATAAAAAAATTTTAGTTGTGCCGCAAACTTCACACCTACTCTCTCAATCTGAATTATAAGTAGTCAATTAAAATCTATTTATTAAGAAGTCGTATTAAAGTCGAATAATTAGCCTTACTAAATGAATTAGAAGTTTGCTAGTTAACATTGTGAGAAAAGCTTACTAAAGCAATTACTAACCGACTTCGTCCGATGAAAATTGTCATTTTTATTTTGTGCACTTGAATGTAAAATAATTAACATTGAAATAAGAGAACAACGTATACATGAAATTCAAAGGAAAAATGGGGTTAAAAATATGAGTGGTATATAATCTATCCATATACAAACGGAAAAAATTATCACAATTTGTTTTTGAAACAGAAAACTGCATCCTTGAATTGGAGATTTTCACACCTTTGTATTCGGTTTGTATCACCTCGCGTGATTCGAAGTTCGAAACCTGGTTTTGGGAAAATATTTAAATTGAAATGAAACGCCGAATTCTGGCAATAAATCCACTTACTTTTATTGCAGTTAGGCCTTTTCAATCTTTACATAGTTTTTACATAAACTGTTCTATAGATGACAAGTGATACATT
>CAKNWW010311972.1:0-15613 GCA_932074435.1 Andricus kollari | reverse complement strand
TCAAAAATATTTCAAATATTTGGCAAAGATTTTTAAAGAATTCACAAAGATTTAATTAATTTCTCAAATATTATATGATATTTCAAAGATTTTTCAAAGATTTACCCAAATTGCAATGATTCCCGAAGATTTCATAAAGATTTCACAAAGATTTAAATATTTTGCAAATATTTCGGATATATATAAAAGATTTACAAATACAGTAAACTACCATTTATTTTAAGGTCCTTGAAACATACCCGACCAATTATTTTAAAGCTGGAGGGGCCCACACCTTTACCGCGATTCGGCAGTTTATTTTTATCAACGAAGTTCATTGGCTGTCCCGTCCTTGTATCGAGGCGCCGCCTATACGCAACTTTTTCATGCAAAAAGCGCGGGTGATTTGAAATCAATAATAAATACTATCAATAATAATACAAATAAATACACCCAACATTCCTATAACTGCTGGCCCACGCAGTTTCTCAGCACAAGGGGTGAGAGACGGTTGCGACTCTCGCCTCAGAAGGGTCACCATGTGCAAGTACTCAGTCGAGTATATTGCGCAATATTATGGAAACGGTTCAGGCGAGTGAATATCCGGCTTAATGCGCATTCGGCTTATTGCGCAGTTGAAAAAGTCCCGGTCGTTAGACTGCATGCATGCATCAGTGTTTTTCAAGTGTCTTTAAAGTGTTTTTGTTAGCGTACGACAATTTGCCAACTAAAAATCAATATAATAGAATCAAAAATCGACGCAAATATTTCGAAGTGGAAATGTCAGCCGTCAGGAAAGTTAGTACATGGTACTGCAACTGCATACGACTTTTTGGAGAAAATTTCCGAAACGTAAAGGTACGTTATAAAGGTCTCGATAGTAATATTTTTCAAGTGTTTGAATTGTATCGCGAAATACAATCAACTATACTAAATTTGAGGTAAGAGTACCCGGTGCTGATCGAATCGATGTGATTTACTTTTACATTTAGTATATTTTCTCGAAAACGTCGTGAGACGTATTCCCATGACGTCGTGAAAAAATACTCAATTTAAACCAACGAGGGCCGTGGTGGGAGATGACGAAACTGCGCAACTTAAAATAAGTGCGTGCAGGGGGCTTAAACTAAGTGAACTTTAAAATAAACGGAAGTTTACTGTACTTATATTATTTCACAAAGATTTCAGATAGATTTCAAAGATTGAACAAAAATTTCAAACATTTAGCAAAGTTTTCAGATAAATTTCAAAGATTTCATAAAGATTTCGGATAGATTTAGAAGAGTTCACAAAGACTACAATAACTTCCCAAAGATTTCAATAATTTCACAAATATTACCAAATAAGTAAAAAATATTTCAAATATGAACTGAACTAATATTAAAAATATTTCAATTATTTCACAAAGATTTCAGATAGATCACAAAGAGATAAAAATTTCAATGATTTCCCAAAAATTTCAAAGATTCTGGGTAGGTTTAAAAGATTTCAATGATTTCCTAAAGATTTAAAGAATATTCAAATAATTTTACAAATTTTACCAAATATTTCGCAAATATTTCCAAAGATTTGACAAAGGTTGCAAGGATATCTCAAAGATTTTACAACGATTTCAAATATTTCGCAAAAATTTCTGATAGATTTAAAAGATTTTACAAAGACTTCTATTATTTCACAAAGATTCCAGATAGATTTCAAATACTGAATAAAGCATGAAAGAAATTAAAGATTTCCAGTTCCCACTATCCGATGAATTTAATAATTCGATTTCAGAGGCGGGGGATTAATAATTTGCCCCTCCCTGGTCGATTTCTATGGGGGGCATTGCCCCCTGTGCCCCATAGGGCTCCACCGCCTCTGTTTCGGACGTGGTTTCCTACGCGTTTACCATCTCAATTTCCGACGCGGCGTAGTTTACGACGTCGTATCCTACGTCGTTTCGTACGTATGGTGTTCTACGTAATTTCCGTCGTAGTTTTCTGCGTACTTTACGATTTTTGAATTTTCACTAGGTTATAACTTTTCAACTGAAAATCCACTATGGAATTGATGCTGATACCCACAGTAGGCAATTAAGATTCTAAAGGAATTTTTGTTTATGATAAGTATATGCCATATAATATATAATTCCAGGGTTAAAAGTAGTACAGTTCAATGATAATAATGATATTATTAAACGAAATTGTTCTGATAAAATTTTATTTACTGGAAAAAATGTTTAGGACGAAGCTACTTAATCATGTCAAAAAGAATATTTTTTGTTATTATAATTAATAAGAATACGAAATTCCATCCTGAGGTGCATTTTCGTTAACATGAGGCATACAAAATCGATGAACTAAGTTTACTTTAGGGATTTCTCTTTTATTTAAAATTACCATCCACTGTACGAATCTATCCACTTTCCCCTACATTGAAAATGAGATATTTAAGTTGAAAAAATCGTCGAGATTAATATTTGCATTTCATAAGAGTCCTAACTATATTTTAAATATCTCATTTCACTTTTTTTCTGGTGCGAAATATGAATGCAATATTAAGGGTCGTCTTTCTTCTACCAGTGGTGGTCAATGGCAAGTAAGTTTGCGAAACCCTTAAGAAATAACAGACATTTCGCGTAACGAAAAACAAATAGGCATTCATTGAGCTCGCTAACGTTGAAAGACGAAGGAGGGGATGGAGAGAGCCACACGCCATACGTGACGCATTAAGTCAGTCAATTAAGACATAATTTTTCTCCTTACTTCATTACATTTGAATTTGGATCAATTTATGCAGAATGAATGGAGAGTTAGCGTGAGCAATCGAAATATCTGATGAATTATCTTCTAGGTTTTCATCTTATCGATCCTCGATCTCCAGATTTACTCACCATGCTCAAATAAATTTAAAACACCGATTAGGAAAATAATGTTGTACTTTATCTAATTAGGTCACTATCCACTCGTATTTCAAACTGTTTTCTAATCATTCTATATATTTTTCTATTCCAAAGTGATTTTCGTTTTTATACTAATCTATCTAATCTCAATTAACAATAGTTTTTTGTAAATTCGACCATTTTTCCAAAATTGGTAAGAAGTGATAGTAAGAAAAAATTCAATTGCAAAAACATAGTTCAAATACATTTTTTTGTGAGTTTAAAATTGTTTTCAATAAAAATAATGTTTTTGATTCAAAATGATATCATCAGTAATATTATTTTGATTCTTAAAATCGTAGAAAAACTATTCCAGGCATCTGATTTTTGGCACGAAAACTACCTTAATCTATTATATCTCTACTTGTATCTCATTCTGTTATAAATATGTCTCACAAGGGAAGGTCTTCAGGTGTTCACCGCCCGGGGGGTTATAACCGGTCAGAAAAGATTCGTTGAGGTACCAACAAGAAAGTTCAACCTATCCTAGCCCCTACCTTTTTGATGTTTTTCCACCTCAACTCTGCAAAGTTTTGAATTTTAACGATTTTAGTGCGGTTTTTCACATGCAGTTAAAGCAAATTTTTTTAACGTTCGTTCAACTCGTTGCAAAATCTTATCTAGTATTGAACTGATAGGTTATTATTTATGATTTTAAGGATTCTTTACACGATTCTGATATTACTTTTTTATTAAAACATCACTTTCATGAAGAATTTCATGTCTTAATTGATCATCTTGTAAATTCTACGATAACACAGGCCTGCAAATAATGGGGTCATGTCAGTCGCTGGAAAGCGGAGGGTCATTTCCGAAGTAGATGTAGATGCATTTCAATTTTATTTCCGCTTGAGTAACAAACATACCACAACAAATATGAAAGAAAAACTCTCATTCAATGTTTTTGTTAGAAATATCGTTAAAATTAGATTTATCGACTATCGTATAATTTACCAGATGATCAATTAAGACGTTGAATTCTTCATGAAGATGATGCTATAATAATAGAGTAACATCAGAATCGTGTAAAGAATCCTCAAAAACATCAATAATAACCTATTCATGCAATACTAGATGAGATTTTGCAACGCGGAGAAACGAACGTTAAAAAAATTTGCTTTAACTGCATGTAAAAAACCGCATAAAAATGGTTAAAATTCAAAACTTTGCAGAGTTGAGGTGGAAAAGCATCAAAAAGTTAGGGGCTACGATAGGTTGAACTTTGTTGTGGGTACCTCAAGGAATCTTATCTGACCGGTATAAATATACAAATGTATCATGTCATCCATTCCATTATTTTTTTCGATAATGATACTCATTGATATCCCATTCTTCTATATTCAAAAACGATATCCAATCATATCCAAATCTATTCGAAACCTACTTTCAATTTGTTAAATTTCTTTACCGTTTTATTCTAAATATACTAAAATCCATTTCAATCATATTTCATCGTAAGCGTTTTTTACCATCTATTTGTGTCTATTGATTGGCCAATCTATTGTACAAATTTTTTATTTTCTCTATTTCTATCCTGCTTTATTACAAATCTTCCTCAATTAATCCATTTCTGTCCTAAACTGAAGAATGACACGGCAAAAATGCTATGTTACAACAAAATTTGCCATCAAAAGAGCAAAAAACATTTTACAAATAGAATTTTTTATTTTAAAATAAGTAAGATGATTCTTTTGAGAGTTTATAGAGATACTGTTCGTAAAAAGAAAAGAAATGATTGTAAAGAAAATACTGTAGTAATGACAGTTCTCATTCAGACCTTTGTCGTCGTTGGATATACATTTTATACAGTGTGTCCCAGTACTCAAAAAACATTTTTGTATTTTTTAATTCTAACAAAAATATGGCGTTGAAAATAATTATAAAAATTTTTGCTAAAGTTAACACTCAATACGTAAACGTTTTTTCGGCACCTTTAACCCGTAAACCTGGGTCGATCATGTCCAGCGCATTTTTCAATAATTTGCACTAATAGGAAAAATTTGAAAAAATTCAGGGACCACAACTGAAGTCTCTACTCACCGAACATGCAAAAGACTTTCAGATAAAAATAAATTATTTAAACAATTTTTGTAAATAAACAAAGTAAATTCGATGAAATGCTGTGTTTGCTTAAAAAAATCATAACTTTTGATATAATTGACCAAATTAAAAAATTAAAAAAGAAAATTAAATTTTAAGCATTCGCCTTTCATGAAAAAATATTAAAATTTGCTACCACAAAAATAAATGTTTAAGTTTTGAAGGTGAATAATGAGATATTTCATGGAAGGAAGAGGTTTCGAAATAATGAAATTTTCTTACATACAAACGTTTAGATTTATTTAAAATGGTTAAAAAAGTAAAAATACTTAGTGTACTGTAAATTCTTATTATTCTATACAACGCAACAAATTTCTAATGTATAATACTTCCTTATATATGTTTCCTGTCGCGAAGAACGCGCTGTACAACATCAGATGTACGTTGCTCTATTTTGAGTTCTATGACCAAAATTATTATTTAGTTGGCATTAGTATGTTCAAATGCGATAAAAAAACTTTATAAAGTCAAAAACCATTAAACACTTAATTACAGAAAAAACAACCGATTCCGGTAAACGTGGGTCGTTCGCGTCCTCTTCAGATTTCGTTCGGTCACCACAAAGAGTAAACGTGAACTAGAGACCTGCCTTCTGGCCCATAGGTCCCTCTCCTAAATAACCTTTTTTAGGGTAGGATAATGTCCGCCTCCCTCTCGCAGTCAGAGAGTAACTCAGTGACTTAGTTTTCACTCGGACATGAATGACCCAGGTTTACGCATTAAGTGTTAATAATTAACGAGTAATTAACGATTCAAGATTAACCAATCAGAAGCACGCGTTAGACGTTCGACAGTTCATGGGCATAACTTCACAGGTCAACGAGATACAAAAATTAAAAAATATATTTTCCACAACCAAACAAATTAGACAACATTCTCATGAATTCTGTAAAATTCCCTTGAATTTTGTAGAATTTTCTAGAACTCAGTAGAATTCTCCTGAATTCTGAAGAATTCTCTTGAATTTAGCAGAATTGTCTTGAAATCACCACAATTCTCTCTAATTCTGTAGACTTGTTTTGATTTTAGAAAAATTCTTTTGAATTCAGTGAAATACTCTTGAATTTTGTATCATTCTCTTGAATTTAGTAGCATTCTTTTCAGTTCGGTAGAACTCTTTTCAATTCAGCAGAATTCTCTAACGTTCGGCAGAATTCTTTTGAGCTGAGCAGAATTCTCTTGAATTTAGTAGAATTATCCTGAATTCAATAGAATTTTCTTTAAATCAGCAGAATTCTTTGGACTTCTGCATAAATATTCCGTAAATTCAGTAAAATTTTCTTGAACTACGTAGAAATTTCTTGAATTAAGTATAATTCTATTAAATTCGACAGAATTCTCTTGGATTTAGTAGAAGTCTCTTGCAATATGTACAATTTTCTTATACTTTGTTTATTTCTCATAAATTCAGTAGAATTCTCCTAGGTTTGGCAGAATTCTCATGAATTTAGTGAAATTATCCTGTTTTCTTTCGATTTCAGCAGAATATTCTTGAAATCAGCCAAATTCTTTCAAATTCAAGAGAATTCTCTAGAGTTTGGCAGATATTCCCTAAATTAATCGTAATTCTCTGGAATTCTGTATAAATATCTCGTGAATACAGTAGAATTCTCTTTATTTATGCATTCTCTTAAAATCTGTATAATTATCTTGAAATCTGTAGAATTATTTTCAATTTAATGGAATTCTCTTAAGTTTGGGCAGAATTCTGATTTCAAGAAAATTCTACTGAATTCATTAGAATGCTACTAAATTCAAGAGAACTCTGCTCAACTCAAAAGAATTCGGCCGAACGTTAGAGAATTCTGCTGAATTGAAAAGAGTTCTGCCATTTTTTTGTTAGAATTCAAAAATACAAAAATGTTTTTTGAGTACTGGGACACCCTGTATAATTTGAGGACGAAATCATTATAAATAATGCAAATTTAAGTACCAAAAATGCAGAAGATACCAGGTATGTAACAAATTATTATTTCAGGGCTAGTTTCAGGTATTACAATAAGACTCAGAAAAACAGTCTCGAGTAGTAATAGAATAATACCACTGGTGGGAACCCAGATTCATTTGTTTTACAGTAAAATTCATAGCATGAAGTTATTATATTCAAAAACAGGACGCTAAAAAAAAGGATGTCATAAAAAAGAGATCTCTTGTTTTACAGTGCATATCGATATAAGCTTGTATAAAACAATTATCATAGAAACTAATAATCAATAATCTTCAGCGGTAATAAAAATTTCATTTCTTTGAAGTGAGTACTAATTAGATAACATTTTTGGCATCAAGTCCTTCTTATTGCTAATAACATAAAATATGAACAAATTCCAAGACTAGTCATTTTCATGCAGAAAAATAATTTTGTCTACTACAGCATATTATATACACTTGAATAGTAATTTTCCATTAAGTTAAAATGTTTCTTTGATTCTTAATTGTTACTGTTACCAACAAATAATTAAATAAATATTCTATTATAACATTTTTTTACAGAAATAAGCTTATCCCTAATACGATTTTCAGAATCATTATAGAGTAAATTCAAAAATAAATTAATTCAAATTTTTAAAAAATACTAATGTTAATAAGTAGCTATTCATAAACGAATACTAAAATCTACTAGATTTGTATTTTATTTATAATGTATGTATGTTATTAGCAGAAAAAAGGACTTAATGCTTAAAATGTTCTGTAATTATTAATCACTTAAAAATATATTTCTAATTGGTTTTATGAGAAAAATAATGTTGAACTATGCAAAAAATGTAAAGATTAATATGTATTTTATTATTTGTTAATAAAAAAAAAACAATTATGAGCCATCGACACATTTTCTAAACTGAGTATTGCGCTTCGGTTGTCTGAAATATTCTTTAGTAAAAAGAGAGAATTGTTGTCCGTGTAAAAATGACTAATTTTAGAATTTGTTTATAATTTTTATTATTGAAAATAAAAATATTTAATATTTAAAAATGTGTGTAATTATTCATAAATTTAAAACATTTTTTGACCTAATTCAACGAGACAAAAAATATATACGTACAAAAAAGGAGCAAACATTTACTATTTTTTTAATAAAATGGTAATAACAATAGTAACTATAAATATTTAGGAATGATTTGTTACGAGTATTATTTGTATAAGGTACTTGAGCAATTTCGCACAACAATCAAATACAAAATAATATTCTTGAAAAGTATCATTTTTCCAGTTTATTTATTTATACAATAAAAAACATAAGTTAAAGCATTAAATACTTTCAGATATTGTATAATTGGCCTGGTTCAGAAGAAAATATCAGAGGAGGTTATTATTAAAACAATAGACGGTTTTCCCCCGACATATACGTAAATAAATCCTGTTAAGTACCTAATTAAATCAAGTTTTCACCTCTGTGAGAATACTGAGAATGATTTCAAGTTTTTTTATACCATACTAGGTCTAATCATCGACCCTGATTGGTTTTTTTGACAACATGTGATAGCCTCTGACCTATAACTTGCAAACTTTAACCTCTCACCTTCGAACTCTGACTCTTTATCTGTCGCCCCCTCCCCATTTACCTCTAAGAGCTGAACGTTGACCTATGACTACTCAACGATCACTTCTGACCTCTCATATTTGACAACTGAATCTCTTAAGAAGCCTCTAACCTCTCACTTTTAACCCTTGACTTCTAATCTTTGAACCCTGATTTCTCACTTTTCCCCCTATTGGTGTACAGGGTGTCTCAGACGATCCGTCCACCCCTTTTAAAATCTAAAATACCTAATAAAATTAAAATTTCAGTACCTCCTAATAGTAAATGGACTATGCCCGATCGATTCGAGATATTTTCAACTTTCGGTTCCTACCGAAAGTGGCCTGTTCGGACCGGATGTCATTTTTACATTCTCATTCATGAGTGTGTAATGTAACCGTCCAAATTTGCGATCTCTGGTTTTTAACGGATTATTACGTTTCGACACTCACAGATTCCGAAAATCATACAATTTTATCGGTGTCTGTCTGTGTGTATGTCTGTATATCTGTCTGTATGTATGGTTACCTGAATGTTGTAGCCACGCTAACTTTTGAAGGATTTGTCGAATCGAGTCAGCCTTTGACAAACTTTTTAAGGGTCCCAAAATGAAGGTTAAGTTTGTTAACCAGATATTTTGGATAAAAATTCAAAAAGTGAGCACATTTTGAAAAATTTTGAGACCCTTGCTTTTCAATATTTAAAAATTCTATGAACGGTTTTTAGTAGTACGCAAAAAGACAAACCATTTATCCTTGTGACATTTTTCGATAAAATTAAAATTATCAGAGTTATAACATTCTCAAAATCCAAAAAAACAAACGAAAATTAACATTTTAAGCCGAACAACGCACGATATGAAAAAAAGCCAAGAAAAGAAAAACGTTTCTTTTTGAGAGCCGTACAAGATTATCATAAGAACTTTTTGAATATTTTCGAAAAATCAAAAATTCAAATTTTGATCGCACTAAAAATAATAAAAAATCAAAAACTTCATTTTTCTGTGAAACTATACAAGATAAAAAAAAGATTAAGAGATGAAAGTCGTGCCCTAAAGAAGATCTACAAATTTGTTATGATTTACTTTTTGATAGGATTCGTAGTTTTTGTTTTATTCGTGAAAACAACATTAAAAATAAAAAAATTAAATTTTTGGACAAACGACACAAGCTATGAGAAAATAATGAATAGACTGAAGTTGCTCTTCCAAAAAACAGCTCAAAATTTTTTCAAAAGCAATCATCTGTATAACCTAGTTGTTGAGCACGAAGCGCGAGTACCGCAATGGGAATGTAATCATCAAGGCCGTATGTGCTTTGAGAACCCTCTTTAAAGTCAAATTGAAAAAAAACATGTTTAATTTCACTTTATGATTGTAGGTTATAAGGGTTATGAGGGGTTTGAATCACAGTTTTTGATTTGCGCGCTCAAACTGGGCGCATTTTCAAGGCAGCTGAGAATAAAAATTAGTTCAAATTAAGGAGAAAATATTAATGTCATCATGAAAAATGAAAATTGTACATTATTTTGCAATATCTGAATAAGCAGTACCAGATCGTGGTACAGAAGTAAATATAATATCATTAGATATAATAGTGTTGAAAATAATGTAGAAAAGTTCACATTTTGGACAAATTCGAGTGCGAAGCACGAGATGCGTGATAAGAATGTGTTCGTTAAAGCCGAAGGAGTTTTAACAAAAGAGAATTCACAATAATATGCCCGCGCAGAGGGCATATTTTTTATAATGGAATGACATATTTTTCTTTATTGATTTCGATTCTAAGGTAAAAAGTGAGGAACTTTTGTAGACATTTTTTTTTTCTAAATCGTCGTTTTCCTCCTGAAAATGCCTTCCGAAATGTTACTGTTCCCCTGAGGAGTTAGAGAAGTCCAAATAGCGCAGAACGTCAGAAAAAAATTGATTAATTTTTTTAAAATAAATTTTCAATTTCCTCTTGCTATATGAGTCGAAAGATATTCCGAAGTGTATCCCTAAAGATTTTATTTCAAAATTCCAAAAGCTGACTGACTAAGCACGAGTTGACATGAAAAACGAACGACGGCTCAGTTAAACTTCAGAACTTTTAATTTTTTAAGGTATTTTAGATTTTAAAAGGGGTGGACGGGTGGTCTGAGACACCCTGTATACATGAAAACGTCATTATTTTTAAGTAATTTTGCATTCGCTGCATAGAACATAGCATACAATTAGTTGATGAAAGATGATATTGGTAAATAATTCTACAGATAACGATGCAACGGTGAGAAAGGAGAAATTGAGGAGATGGGATAGACAGTAAAGAGGGGTAGCTGGGTGGAGAGGTGGTTTACGAACCCCGTAAATATTTGAAAAGAGACTTTCTAGAAGCCTGAAGTAGGACGTTCGTAGTTGGCTCACGCGGCCAAAACAATCGGTCTCTCCTTTAAAATCGTAATGCATTCAGCTTGGGTTAGGTGCCAGTAGTACCCCGAGAGATCTCGATATACCAGGACAGAAACCCTGTCAAATATTAATTCATCCTAACGCCAGCATCTCCAGTTCTGTAACAGTATAAACGACTCAAGACCTTACTTGCAACCCGGAAACGACCCCTGCGTTCCTTTCCATCGTGAGCATTTGGAAAAGACTACATCTTGCACAAGTTATTCTTTGATAAACGCGATTTGAATGCATCCTACGTCTAATAAGTTTGAAATAACACGAGAGTTTGAAGCAATCCTCTAAAACATTTCGAGGTGCTACCTGATTTATCATCATTATGAAAATTGTGCATTTGTGTAAGGGGCCGTGCATACATTACGTTTTTTTTTTGGCTTAAATTTTAAACCGCGTACAGTCCTTTATTAAGGCCGTGAATTTTGACCTCTTCCCTCCCTTTCTTACGTGATTTTTGCTAACTCAATTTTTTTCGTGAACTTAGTCATTAATGTTGCTTATCAATTAACAAAGTAGTCCAACTTTTAATCAAGTATAGTTTACACTTCTACCAAAAAGATGAATTTTCAAATCTAAAAGACAAGTATTCAACAAAAGTTTAATTTAATCAAGAAAGATTTTTCAGTGAATCAAGAAAAAAATTTCATCCAAAACCTTGAATTTTTCTAGACAAAATACAAAAATTGTTGAATATTCAAGACAAAAAGACAAGATTTCTACACAACAGTGGAATTGTTAACCAAAAAATTGAATTTTAAACCGAAAAGGTTTATTTTTAACCAAGAAGATTAATTTTCTACTAAAGAAGATTAGGTCTAAAAATATACATAATATTTTTTTTAATTCGTTGAATTTGAACCAAGAAGATAAAGGTTTTACCAAAAAAGACGCATTTTCAACAAATACCTGAAACGAAAAAGTAAAGTTTTCATGAAAAAAATGATTTTTTACTTTAAAAAACGAATTTGACAGAAAATAGTTTAATTTTCTTTCAAGTTGTTGACTTTTGAACCAAGTAATTGAATATTAACTAATTATTGTAATTGAATTAAGTAATCGAATCATTAACTACTATTCTGTTTGACACAAAGAACACCTACTATTCAAGTAATTGAATATTCAAAAAAGAAAATTAATTTTATACGACCAATTTTCAACAAAATAAATTAATTTTTAATCAAAACTGGAATTGTTGATTTTACACTTGAAAAGGATTAATTTTCAATTCAGAAATATGACCTTTTATTAAATTAGTTCAATTTTCAACCAAATTAACAAATTTTCAATTAAAATTATAAACCTATAACCAAAGAAATTATTTTTTTAAGAAAGCAACTCAATTTTCGACGAAAAAGTTCAATTTTCAATCTAAGAAGATGACTTTTCAATAAAAAATGTAATAATTGATATTTCAATAATAAAAGTTTATAATTTTAATTAAAAAACCAGTTCAATTTAACTACAATTAGGCAAAATATAAACAAAATACTTAGATCCTAAACTAAAACAGATCAATTTTCAACCAAACAGTTGCGTTTTTTTCCAAAAAATTAATTTTTTACCAAAAGAGACGAATTTTCAACAAAATGCATCAATTTTTGACCAAATAGTAGAATTTTCAACCAAAAGGATAAGTTTTCTACTAATAAAGACGAATTTTTAACAAAATACATGATTTCTCATCTAAATAGTTGAATTTTCAAATAAAAAAGATGATTTTTCAACCAAAATTGAAATAGTTAAATTTTCAGTTGAAAAATAAACTTTAAACTAAAAAGAAAGATCAATTTTAAACAAAATAGTTAAATTTTATACCAAAGAATTATATTTTTAAATAAAATGATGAATCATCAACTAAAAAACGAACTTTTAACAAAGTAGTTCAACTTTCAGCAAAACTGGTGATTTTTCATTTGGCTGTGAAACCTGCAGTGAAGTTTATTTCTAATACTTTAAAATAATTAGGTTAGAAAAGTGGAAATTGTGTTAAGAAATTAGAATTGATTTTCTATTGCACACTTTTTGATTTCTTGCTACAAAAAGTGTACCGGACCTAGCAACATTTTAGGCCTTGAAGAAGTTATAAAATTTTACGTTTGTAAAACTAAATACTTATTGCTGTAAAAAAATTTTACTTTCTAAAACTCATTTTATTAAGTTTCCAAGTTTATTTAATTAACAGAGTGAACGTTTTATATTAATTTGTATTCCCCAAGTTAATAAGCTGTTAGTAATATTTGGCGGGGTGGGAGGGCGAATCGAAGCAAATCTCACGATATCTTAGATGGTGAATGGGTGGGTTGAACATTTTAGAAAAAAAACCTTACGTAATTTGTGGACGACCCCTTATTTGTTTATTCATTCATTACTTCGTGTGTTTATGATTATTACATTCAATATTAGCCTTCAAGTATGGACATGATTCTATTTCTGCACTGACATGAACCTGAGGTCTCACAGACCGCTGTATATGTATACGTAAAAGACTTTACGTAATTCACGCACGGCCCCTAATATAGAGATTGAAAAAGAGCTAAGAATTCTTTCCTTGAAATGATTGCCTGGAAGAAATTCGATGGTAATCGTAGAGCGTAAGAGATCCA
This sequence comes from Andricus kollari, assembly GCA_932074435.1. Taxonomy (NCBI): domain Eukaryota; kingdom Metazoa; phylum Arthropoda; class Insecta; order Hymenoptera; family Cynipidae; genus Andricus; species Andricus kollari. The sequence continues at coordinate 2,054 of CAKNWW010311972.1, read as the reverse complement.
TTTTAAGACTGGCAAGGTACATTGCCTTCGATACCAATCGTAAGGTGAGCTTGTCTTCGCTTAAAAATTCATGCATACCCCATTCCGTCCTATGCTATGGTACAAACTCGACAAAATAATCTAGATGCAGGACCACGGCTCCAACACCCTACGCTTTCAGACTAACGAGGTAGTAATACATAAGGTAGCTTTCTCGCCAAGCCAAACAACAGTCAGAGATAAAAAGTGGAAATATTGGCCTAGTAACTTTCAAAAATAAATTTAGGGTTCACTGAGAAGGGAGATACTTCATCTAAAAAGAATAAAGATGATATTGCCTTCGAAAAACTTTACATGATGCTGATATTGGAAAAATGCATGGGAAATTTTTAAGTTCATTTAAATTAACGATTTGCTATCACAGATGCTGGAATATGTCAGCTTTGGAAGATCTCTAGTGAACCTTCTCAATCCACCTTTTTACTACATCATAAACGTCATAAAGAGATACGATTTTAACCATAAAAAGCTCCTTGAAGTTTACTTCAAGAGCGAGAAAGAACAAAGTGATAATTTTATCTTTCGAGAAGAGCAAAGGTTCATTGTAAATATATTTTACACCATTTTTCGCCCTTGATTTTACATTTTATTCATTTATTTTCTAGATAATTATCTCAGTTTATATCCTATTCTATTCTATTATTACATTCTATAAAATTCTGTTATCTATTCTGAATATCCAAACATTTCTATCCAATTTTATTTTAAGCTTATTTTATATTCTATTCATTTATCCTGTCATATCCCTATAACATATCTATCGTAATTTATCGATATTGGTCATCATTTATGTTAAATTTATTTATTGTATAATCTATTTCTATCCTCTTTTACAATTACCTTAATCGATCCATGCTTGCCCTGTCTATCTAAATTGAGTTTAAAAATATATCTCAATTTATCCGTTGCTATAATAGGAGAGCGTTCATTAATTATGTAAGGCTTTTTTTTTTTGGGGGGGGGGGGCCTGAAAATCTTACAAAACCTTACTTAGAAAGATGGGTGAGGGAGACCTAAGTATGTCTTACCTAAGTTTCTTTTTTTTTTAATTATTTGTTTAAGATATCCCAATTTACACTTATGTTGACTGTTGAAATTACTCTTTATACCATTTATTATTATACCATTAGGCCAAAGCCCTTTCAGGGTAAGTATAACACACTCGGTTCTAGCCTCGTTATACTGCCAGGTTTAAAGGAATTCATATTAAAAAAAAGTGAGAAATGGAAGTATGGGAGGAGGCATAAGTGGGAGGTATAAATTAAAATCCTTAAAACGTGTGAACATTTTTCTGAATCTCTTGAAATTCGTTGCAATATATTAAAATCCATTAACACTAGAAGTACCGGGCGGGGTCAATTGACCCCTTTCGATTTTTTAAGTGGTAAATCTCCGCAGCGGTTGCTTACAGCTAGATGGCGTTTTGTGACTTTTAATTATTTATAGATAGCAGTATTTGACGATTTTTTCGGAAATATTGGATGCGCACTTTAAACAAAAATTGACTTTTTATAGTCGGTTACCGTCAGGGGTCAATTGACCCCTATAGCGTTTTGGCTGGTATTTCATTACTTTTTTCCACTTCTGCGCAACAGGTCTGATTTATATCGCTTCTATAACGTGTGTGTGATATTTCTAATCCTCAAAAATATTACTGCTGTTCTATTTAACAGGAAATAGATGATATATTGCCTGCTGGAGTTTGCATTTATGGTCGGTTCTTCTTCTCCTCTGCTTCAAAACATTTTCGGACTATCAGTTCTACTACCGGTGTATGACGTTCTACGTTTATAGTAAAGCGCTAGGAATAACCACATTTCAACTGTCCCGAAGAATAAGTCACTAACCAATTTTTGCGAAAACAGATCGAATCAACTGTATTATGCTTCGCTACCATGTCCTATCTCCATTTAAAAATACATAGAGATACGACACTCTAGCGAAGTAAAATATAGTTGATACACTCTGTATACGAAAAAATTTGTTAGTGACTTATTTTTCGGGACAGTCGATTT
>CAKNWW010311954.1:0-16497 GCA_932074435.1 Andricus kollari | reverse complement strand
TTTTGCAGTGACTTACAGCCATTCAAAGTTGAGTATTCTGAAATGATTATACACTGAAAAAAATAGTTGGTTGGGACAACTAATGAAGTAGTATAGCCAACTACTTCAGTTTGTAATATATGCCGCTGCTATTAAAGTGGTTGGGGCTACTATTTTTATTCGCAAGATGGGTAGTAGTTGCCCTTACTATTTTACTTGTTATCGTGACAACTCTCGATGGTACATACTATTTTCAGGTAGTTGTACTTACTACTTCAAGTAGTAAGTCTTACTATTAAATTAGTTAGTCTTACAAATAAACTAGTTAATCTGAATACTTAAAGTAGTAATTCTCACTATTACAATTAGTAGGGTTTACTATTTAAAATAGTAGTCCTTACTACACTGAAAAAAATGGTATAGCTGTTGTAGCTGGAAATATATTGCTGGGGAGATATAGCTGCATTTCCAATAAAGTCTAGGTAGGACTGCAAACTAGATAGCTAAGATATAAAAACCGTCTATCTCCTGTAGACAGAAAATTTGGGAGATAAATCTATCACCATTTGCTAAAAATTCTAGCATTCATGCTCAAACATCGTATCTCCTATAATTGGTTTGCTCGTGACAGCTAAATTTTCTAGGTACTGTACCTATACTTTGCTGCAAGAAAATTTGTTCAATACAGGTAACTATTTAGGAAGACGAAATCCAGCGATACTTTCTAGCTGGGATAGCAAGAATTCTACGTAATACACCTAAAAATTTTGTTCAGTGTAATAAAATTAGTAAGTTTCACTATTTAAATCAGTAGTCATTACTATAAAAACTAGAAAGTTTTACTTTGAAAATTACTGGTTCGTAGTCTACTGCGAAGGTAGTGCTTCTCAATATTGAAATTATAGTAGATTATACTGTAACATCTCATCAGTGGACAGAGGAGGTCCTGAGAACTTCTTATAGGGACCAGGTCCTGACAAAACGCCATGACAAAATAGACCCACATGCCCATTGGTATGTCAGGGAAAAACTAAAATAATTTCAATATTTAAAAGTACAGATTTGCAGTATTAGTAAGGGCCGATTCCACCATCTCTGATTAAATCCATGGTTAACTAATCATGATTATTTTTTAATTAACGATTTAATCGTGATTAAGTTGCGAAACGTTCCACCATGAATTTTTAACCTTTGGTTAACTAACCATATACCCTGTTCGAAATAAAGTCTAGTTTCTGCGTATTTCTGTTGTAACGGCGATTTTGATTGGCTGAGTCACGAAACTTGTTTTCGCGCCCCATCTCTCGGACGCCAAACCAAATAAATAGTACTCTGACGTCACAAATTACGCGTTGTTTACTTGCTTTGCTGAAGCGTCTCCAAAATAACATTAACCAAATTAATTAAGTGAAGCGGTGTTTTCTAATGCGAAAAGAAAAGGAAAAATAATATTTTGAGAACATATTTCATTTTGAGCCATATATACTGTCGCACTGCACTTGAACTGAAATTTGAGGTTACGTTGAGCCCGGTTAATCACTGGTTAAGTCGCTAACCGGCCAAAAATGCCCGATTAGTTAAACAGCGATTAGACTACTTTAATCATGGTTTAAAAGATGGTGGAACACAATGTATTGATTAAATAAAGTTAATCAAGGATTAAAATTTAATCACGGTTGGTGGAATCGGCCCTAAGTCTATTAAAAAAATTAGATCGATGCGATGGTCTTCACGGTCTTCACTACTGCACAATTCACAAAAAGGTTAAGATGAAATTGGCGACGATCGAGAACATTACGCGGTATTTCGGTGCGAGTGTTGGCAGCATTGCTCATGTATCAGTTCTGCCAATGTCGCCAAGGAGTGAAACTTGTAACTTTTACTACTTTTATTTCTTGGAAAATAAATTGGTGGTAAATGTGACTACTTTATTTGTTGTGACTAGAATTACTATCGTTACTAATATAAGCTACGTAGGATTACTGACGGCGACTTGTTGCCGCACTAAACTGATTAGTTGCTCTTACCATCGTAGTAGTTGTCGCAGCTAATACCATCTCTACTAATAAAGAGCTTCTTGTCACAACTAACCATTTTTTTCAGTGTAGGATTATTATGCTTTTTCACCTTTCACTCGCCCGGAAATAATCGCTAATCATCTGAAAATTTTGAAACTCGGTATCAGTTTTGGCAAAACCTTCACCTGCAACATGCATGTTGTCTCATATTTTTAGAATTTTGTTTGCTGAGATTTTCATGATAATCTGCACAAAAATCGAGGTGCCTAAACTTTTTGGACGGACAGTAGGTTGTGATACAGCTCTGTTAGACGGCTGGTAAAAGAACCAAAGAGAGAGAGAGAGAGACTGCTAGGTAAAATGATATTGAACCAAGATCTGAAACGGGATGAAATGCGCCTTAATCTTCAACTCTAATTAGGTGGATATAATATACATTCTAGTAATTAAATCAAGAAATGATTTCACACTTACGGCTGCTTCTTTACAATCTCACGGCAAATAACAAATATAGCTTCTGTTTAGATATAGACTAGCATTACTATCATAAAATGAGTCAAAAATATATTCGATTTTAAAATAAGGGGGTTTGCCCGAAAAATATGTGACCTTGTGCTCTAACTTTGTAAATATTGTGATTTTTAAATATACCATTTAGGGTGGACGTTTGGGACAACCCCTAGTGACTGACACAGACCTGCGAAACTTTAGTCGACTAGTGTACGCAGTTGTGTAAACGTTTAACCACGTACGCATCGCATTTCAGGATGAAGGACTGCACCGAACAAAAAGTGTGCACTAAACTTCACCAAAACACTTGGCCATTCATGTTCGGAAACCATCTTTCTGATTCGAAAAGTATATGGTGATTCGTCAATAAGTGTACATACATTAAAGAGTGGTTTAGGTGATTTAAAAGTGGTTGCACTTCACTGGAAAGTGACCCTCGCTCTAGCAGGACCGCAATGAACAAAACACTTCAAAATTTGAAGCGAATGCTAGTCTTAATTAATGGAAATCGTCGTTTAATAGTGAGAGAGATAGCGGAAGACTTTGGGATTCCAAAAACTATTGTTTCGGAAATTTTGAGCCTGATTTGTGGAAAAGTGGCCACTAGTTCCTTCACCACGACAACGCACCTGTGCTGATCTGGCACCCTGTGATTTCTGGCTCTTTCTCAAATTGAAGTATTCTCTAAAAGGAAATCGATTTCAAGACGTAGAGAAAATTGAACGATTGAACGAACTTACCTATAGTGAAGTTCAATCGTAATTGTGTGAGCTGCCTTGTCCGAATAGATCACATTATGTAGTAACGCAGTTACTGCTCGTTCCGGCACAGTTATTTTAAATTTGAATTCAAACTTTTTGCACGCCATGCTTATGCGCTAGATGGCGCCTTAATCCATCTTCCCCAGATTCTCCATTATATTTTAAAGAAGGTTTAAATCGCAACGATATAAAAACTAAAACCTTTTTACAGTTTTTATATATATTAGGGTTTGGATTAAAGTGGAAATTTTATTGGGCGGGTGTGATCTATTCGGACCAGGCAGCTCAGACAATTACGATTGAACTTCACTATAGGTAAGTTCGTTCAATCGTTCAATTGTACTTCGCCGCCTCGTCCTCTAGATCACATTATGTAGATGTTTAAAGCTGAAGCTCGTTGCGATTTTTATACAATCTCAGATTTTATTTTTATATCAGAGTTAACTCATTATTGTCTATTCTGAGAAGTATTTTACCATTTGTATTTTCTTTTGCGAAGCATTTTAACCCAAAAAATGCTGCTTTGAGCTCTAAATAATTTATGTGGTGCTTTTGTTCCTCTCGATCCCACCATCCGTGGGCTTTATGACCTTCACAGAAAGCACCCCATCCCGTAATGGATGCATTAGTAAATATTTCTTTCGCGTAGATTTCCTCTCTGATGGGATTACTAGAATTTTGTTATCGAACCACCAGCTTAGGTCCTCTTTCGCCTTGTCTGAGAGCATCACAGACGAGATAAAATTTCCATTGGACCTTTTCAGTGCCAAATATTTTTCTCTTTCCAGTCTTTTAGTGTACAGCCATCCATATTTTATTGCTGGACATGTTGCGACGAGAGTGCCTATGAGCTGTGCTAGCTCTCTTATTTTGGATTTGCTTTTACCCTGAAAACTTTGTACTAACTTTTTAATAGCTTCTTTTTTCTTTTGAGTTACTCGGATACAGATTTTTTTGCTATCTAAATCGAAACCTTGGAAGGTACATAATTGTGAGGGCTTCAGCTGGCATTTTTTAAAGTTTATGATAAATCTAGTGATTTAAGTGTTTTTTTAGCTATTTTAACTTTTTGCCTACATTCGGTTTCAGTTTGCGCAATAAAAAGAATATCGTCCAAATATATGACGATAGTAATCCCTTTCTGTCTTAGTTCTTGGGCTACTCGCTTTAGAGTTTTTGTGTACGTGTACGGTGCTGTACAAAGCCCAAAATACATACAATTAAATTCATAGAGCTTATTATTGAAAGAAAATTTGAGGAGTTTTCGATCATTTTCTGCTACGGGTATTAAAAAATATGCATCTTTTAAGTCTAAAGAGGCGTTGCAATCTTTCGTTACAAGTCGAAGGACTATTTTTATGTCCTCGATTTTAAAATCAGGTGGTTAGATAAACTCATTCAGTGCTTTCAGGTAAAGTATGAACCTGTCACTTCCGTCAGGTTTTTCCCTCAAAAAGTAGAGGGATAAAAATTCCTCCTCAGTGGAAACGCATAAAGAAACTGCATTTTTCTCTATTAGCAACTCAATGGCTCTTTGAGTTTCTCTTCCACTGACAGGAGAGGTTTGGTTTTTTGTTTTGGTGCGGATTGCTAGAAAAGGGCAAACTGTATCCTTTTATTGATTCTAAAATGAATCTGTCCGAAGTCATTTTTTCCCAAGACTTTTGCATAATACTTTAGGCGACCTGCCAATAACCTTACCTTTATCTCCTCGTGTTGTATCTCCTGTCGTTGGTTCTCAAATACTGAGGCTTCTGCCCTCCCCTCATGCTCGATGAACTGTTCTTGGGAGGGCCCTTCCAGTTTAAATTGGACCACGATTAAGCCCTTTTTGGGTTGCTCGTCGATGCAGCAGGCTTTTCCAGGTCTTTCGCGACTTTTTCGACCTCTTTATCTGTTTTTAGCTTTTCTGCGAGTGCATTTCCAAACAACAAAGTGTCGATTTCGGTTTGTTCAGACACTGTTTTCAAGACCGGATCTAAACCAGGAGTTATGAATGCCCGTCTTGCCATCGATAATTCGTGCTGTAAATCTGTGAGGATTTTTCCAGCGTCACTCACGATATTAAAGAGGATGTCTCTTGTTAGTTTCTCCCCTTTGAGAATTTCAGTGAATGCTTGTCCAATGGCACTTATACCGGTTGCTATTTGTTTTTGATCCGTGACCCTAAAATCATATTTTTTCTTGGCTGGTGGTTTTAGCCGAATCTCTGGATTGAGAGACGGAGCACCCATCATAGCAAGCCTGATTTGAGAATTTTTGTCCATAAATCTACCATTGAGTCGACAATTGGCAGAGACAGAACTGCTTCCTTGAAGGTATTCTTTTTCATCCGGTCAAGTAGAGGATCTACTTTATGAACAGCCTGTACAGTTTTCTTGTCGCCTTCTTTGTTGCGTTTGTCCGTCTTACGGACTGAGTTCTCTCTATCGGAGCTCGACTTGCTTCTCGAGCTGCGATTTTTATATCGCGATCGACTACTTGAGTCGGATGAATGAGAACTTGTGCTTGCGGACCTTGAACTGTTTTTGTCTGACTCTCCTCTAGGGTGTGACGTTTCTCGCAGAAGACGCGCATCACCTCTTTCGCGAGGGGGTCTAGATTCAGAGCTTGAACAATGGCGTGACGTGCTTCTCGAGCGACGCCCACAGCCTTTCGTCTTTTTTCCTCTGTGGTGTGACATTTCTCTCGGATAACGCGCACCACCCTTTTTTCAAGGAGACCTGGACTTTGAGCGAACCGGAGATCCCGACGATGAGCTGGACGTTTCCTGCGTCTCTTGGCACGTTTCACTTCCTTTTCTAGTTTTCGCAGCTTCTTCAGGATTCTTTCTTCTTTATTCCAAAAAACCACGTTTCAATTTTTTCCTTAGCGTTCGATGTGACTCGGAACGCACAGAACTACATAATGGAGAATCTGGCGAAGACGGACTAAGGCGCCATCTAGCGCATAAGCATGGCAAGCAAAAAATTTGAATGCGAATTTAAAATGACTGTACCGGAACGAGCAGTAACTGCGTTACTACATAATGTAATCTAGAGGACGAGGCAGCGAAGTACAATTAAACAGAATACTTTCACAGGGCAGCACTTAGAAGGGATAGATATCATGGCTATTGATTAGAATTAACTCTTATTCCTGGCACACCACAGGATCAGTGGTACATGGTTTGTGTCCCGACGTATAGAAACTACTTTGCATACTACTGTATGCAAATATTGATTAGGGGAGCAACAAACATACTTATTTTGCATCCTTGTCGAAGTCCGAAGGCTCCTCATTTGTTAACGTTTTTTTTTTCCATAAGATCAAGCTTGGAGCGCGAGTGCAAAGTAGTAACTTATGTACTGTGTCAGCTATTTGTGATTAATCTGGACTAACCATATAAAGGTTCTCGCTTTTGCATCCTCATTGTCCGTTATGTGGATGAACCCGAATGGACTTTTTGTCAAACTAACAAATGCACCTAAAAGTATCTTCCATCTTCTTACGTATTGAGGAGATATGATTAGTTTGCATCATGCATATGGTCATAGTTTTTTATCCTACGCCAGTACCTCTAATTTGTATAAAAATGTTTGGTGGCTTTATTTACTCTCATTTGATTATTTTCATTATTATATGATTTAAAAAGTAATAGAGTTGTTTTATTTTTCAGGTATGTTGAACTTAAATGGATCTTCTCTTCAAAGTATTTTGTGCTGTGAGTAAAAATATTTATTTATATACGTATGCAAGTCATCCACTAATTCGCTTTAATATTTCCATGTATTCCCCAGGTAAGTATTTTGCCTGCGGTAATTAGTAAACTGATAGCTCCATAATTATTGCAATTACTTTTATCTCCCTTTCCCTTGTAAAGTGGAACGGTAATCGTCTTTTTTTAGGGTTAAAATATTTTATATTTAACCCTCAAATGGCACACGAGTGCGAAGGCTTATCCCCACTATATTAAATATATATGATAAATATGCGTCATATATGCTAGATGTTTATTATATGTTCAGTATGTTCAATATTTAATATGAACATTGCAAAAAAAAACAATTCGCACTAGTGTGCCGTCTACGTATGGTGGGTTGAAGTGTGCCGTTTGAGGGTTAAAAATAGTACAGTCACATAAATGTTGATTGTTAGTATTTGATGGATTTTATGTGGTACTATTTAGATTAAATACTAGGTTTTAGCATCCATTTTTCTCCGTGCAGTCCACATACAAAGATTTGTCCCGATTCTTAAGTATATCTTCTTCCATGTCCCCGTTGTTTTTATTATCAATATTTTTATTTCCGATTGAATCAGTACTACTTCCTTTCCTAGACTTCTTAACCAACTTCCTAAATAATTTCTTGTTCCCTTTCAAAATTATTTTACACTTTTTATTTCTTCCGCTTTAAGTCTTTCTTTGCCTTCTCCATAACTATAGTTACTTTGCTTGTTTATTCTTATCCACATAATCACATTCTAGGCTAATAATTTCCTAATTTCTAACACCTTTAACATTTAGTTTTCTTAAATACGTTTGCTTCTTCTCGCTGACAGCCACATGCACTTCATCATTATACCAAGCATATCCAGTTATTTTTCCTACAACCGTAGTTCCACAAACTTCAGGTGCGATATTGAAAATTATATACCGTAATATTGTTTATTCACCCTCAACATTGTTATTGTCTAACTTAATCACTCACCCGTAAGAAATCTTCATGTGGGCCTAGTAAGGTTCTGATCAGTTTATCCTATTCCTGGTGTGGCTCTGATCTGATAAATTGACATGGGCCCTCCCAGATTTTTCAAAGAATGCCCTATTTTTTAAATTATAATAATTATACAGAATGAAGATTACTTTCTAATGAAAAAGTACTATTATTACTTTTGAACCAAAAATACACTTTTTCTTAGAGTCTTTGGAAGGCTGGAGGTTTGGGAAAAGCCTGCTGCCATGTAGTTCATATATTTTGGTCGTTGAAAAAGCCGATCATGTCTTAGCACGTTATGGCACTTACTCCAATAAATCAAATTAATATAAATCATTCACTTTTTGTCTTAAGCAATGATATTCTCCCACATACGCACACCAGAAAAACAACCAACATCGCGTCGCCATTTAAAGAGCTAAATTATTTACATCACGGTGCCGCTGATCTCGCATGACGCGCTCTTTCCAAATGCAAACAATCATTATATAAATAATGTTCCACATTAATACGATTTTTCATATTTAATTGGTGAAATTAATCAATAATATGCGACATTCTACAAAGAAAACGGCCAGTTTGTCGAACGTTTTTTAGTAGATAATCGTCACATCAGGTTATATAAAGGAATTTGAACTTTATTTGCAACTTTCTTTTAAATAAGTTTTGAAATTGTGTTTATTGGTTTAAGCAGTCAATTATACAGTCAATGCGCACGAAAAGCTGGGCTACTAGCTCCCATAGTAGAATCAACGATCCACTTTTTTCCGTGTTGGCACGGTGAGCCTCAACCAACTTCATATAATATTTTAAATATTAAGAAATTTTTAAAATCGATGGAGCCCTTTTTTTTAAATTGAAATTTTGATTTTTGGAGATTTTGTTTTTTTCTTCTAATGAAGAATTGTAATTATGTGGACTTTTTTTATAAATAAAATGACTAGTAAACGAGTTCCTATAAACTTTTGTTTTAAACGAAAACTGGGTCTTCTATAGAGGTTTTTGCAACACCCACCTGAAAAGTTGACGTTTTCATGCTTCTAAATGGTGCCTAAAGGACCTTATTTGAGCAGACTGTGTGTGAAACAATTTTCGCGCATGCGCAGTTTGAAGATGGCTTACTTTAGGCATTGGTGAAAAAGCTGCATAGGTAACTTTAAACACTGATGTTGGTATCTTCTTGAAATGAATTTAGATTTAACTTAAACAATACTTTTAATGATTGAAGTTTTGTGTTTAAGGTTTCGTAGCCCTTTTCGTCCATCGTACAAAAGGGCATAAGCGCCAACATTTGGCACAGCAAAAGGGCATAACAAATTTTTTTGTTTTCAAGCATTTTTTTCAAAAAAATTGTATAAGAAATTTTAAAATCTTTTCTTTTAAGATTAGTATTTTTGGATAACTCCTCCTAACTTAACTTTTACGGACGAACGTTGCATAAAATAGCGTGTGATACACGTGTGCATAGGCGATTTTTAACTCGTGTGATTGCATCATTCCCCTGCGGCTCGAAGCAATCGTCTACGTTTTCGCATTCGCTTCGCTCGTGCGCTAACCACCGGCTCCTGCTTCGAGTCTCCGGCTTATGCTGCGAAATTGACACTCACACACAGTCACCTATTTTGCGCACTTGTATCACAAATAACTATTTTGTAGGGCAAATAGGGGGCTTTTTGTCCCTAAGGTTATTGGAAATTCTTACTCAAGAAATACTCTCAGCAGGATTCAATTATCTGATGTTGCTTACATATTTTGAGCCAACCCTCGCAGAAATTTTGCCGTGGCCTCGATCGGGGCTTGATCTCGCCAAATGCAGCCCAGATCGGGAAGCCAGGTCGGATCAGACCAGTGATAAAGCGCACGGATCAGCCTGGGCCGAACTCGTTAGCCCGATCGGTGTGCCGGGTCAGTGCCAAGTCGGTACCCTATCAGGTCCCGATTGAGTAATATTAAAAATTATGGGGCATTTGTAATCAAAATAAATAATAGTATACAAGATAAATTGAACTGTATTATTTATTAATTAGAAACTATGATAATATACTTCATGTTTTTCGTTGATTGAGATTGCCGTCCCAATCTTTAGCATTGCTAAATATTGTGCTTATGTGGGAAAGCACTTCCTCCTCTGCGGCCTTCAATTTGGTAGAAGCTACATCTAAAAATACAATGAAATTTTAGTTTTAGTAAAGAGCTTGTATAGTATTTAAATTTAATTTAAATTATATATTGTAATTTTCATTTTAAGGTTAGGTTTCACTGATTTACTTACTTTCACTCGGCACGTCACGTGCATATGGCAATCCGACTATAGTACGGTGTTTCCCAACCCGCAATGTGCGCTTTTTACACTTTGGCATAATTTTATTAAGCTTAACTGATATTTATTAAACATAAAAGGTTTACACTGAAATTCACGTATCAATAAAGTAGACAACAGTACCACTCCGATACAAAATTAAGCGTTTCTCTTGACATGTACTAGGTGGCGTTGCAAAACGGGAAACCCGGTATGGCACGACTCTGGGTCATAAAACTAGCCCTACCCGGGCCAGATCATGGCAGCCCGATCGCGGCCAGATGGGTAATAGGGAAAATATATGGGGATTTCTGCGAGGGAACAAGGAAAAAAATCGATCGAGCCCTTTTTTGGGAATTCAAATTTTAATTTTTTTTTTTAATTAAAATTTTAGTGATAGTCACGTTATTACATGTAAAATATGTAGGAAAAAAGTTCTTATAAACTTTTGTATTAAACGAAAACTGTGTCTTCTATAAAGGTTTTTGGACCTCTATTTGTGCAACAAAAACCTCTATAGAAGACCCAGTTTTCGTTTTGACGTAAAATTTTATAGGAATATTTTACTACATATTTTATGTATCACAGTGTACACATAATTAGAATTTTTATTGGAAAAAAATATCAAAAAATCAAAATTCGAATTTTCAAAAAAGGGCTCGATCGATTTTTTTTAATTTCTCACTTAAAATATTCGGGCAACATGAGAGAATTAAATCCTCACGAATTAAATTTTTTAAATTAGTCGTGTATAGATGTCATCCAATCAGTTTTTAGTCGGATCAGCGAGAGTATGTTTGTTAATAATTAATGATACCCCTATTTTAAAGACACATTAATGCCCGACTATAATTTAACATCTTTTAATATTTAAAATAGAAATGCTGGCCAGGGCCTTTTCATTGCCCCTTTTTAATTGGGGCTAATGAGGGCAATTTCTGCACGGGCAGTCCACGTTTTGTTGATACAAGTATTCTCTCAGCTTATCGCGATATTCCATTTGTACTTCTGCTTTCTGCCCACTCTCAACATTGATACGTGTCCACTGAGAAAAAAATATCTTGAACAAAAAAAATGTACTTGATTCAAAGAAATGATCGTATTGAATATGCCCTGTAAAACATAACTACAATACACCGTGGGCCAGGAGACCCCCAAAAATCGCAAAGTTCAAGGTACAGTGCAACCTCCGAAGAAGACCGTGCTCCAGCTTGTAGGGGAATATAATTCCGAGAAACGAGTTACCCCCACCCGCGGTCCGGAATCGACACGAAAAATTCTCGGCTCAACCTCCGAATAAGACCGCTTGCATTCGAGTCATATTCAAGTGATAATTACATGTATTATTCTTAATACAGTGCAACCTCTGAATAAGCCCTCTCCGAATAAGACCGCTTCTCCTAATCTTCGTTCGAAAGTTGCCCCCACTACTTCGCGTATCATAGAATCGGGAGCGAACCTCCGAACAAGACCGTGCGTGGAAATTGCGTTTTGATCTTAATTTATGCTTTAAATAATAATATAGTAATGAAAATTTCAATTGAATTTTATCAATTTCATTAATCTATTGTTAATACTTATTAATATTTATACATTTTTTATACAAATATATTAATAAAAATGTTTAATTATCTCAACGATGGTAACACAAAGTAACATAATCAGCAATTCTTGTTAAAAATAATAGTTTTTAATTCAATTGAAAAAAATGATATCACATAAAATTTTGTCAAATACTCACAAGTACGTCTTGCAAATTACAAATTGAGTATTTTTCCTCAAATAAACTTTTTAACTTACTCACAATACTTATTTAGAATAATATATTTTTTTTTTTACTAATGCTGATAATAAAAGTATCAAGAATAATACATCTAATTATCACTTGAATAAGACTCGAGTACAAGCGGTCTTATTCGGAGGTTGAGCCGAGAATTTTTCATGGCGATTCCAGACCGCGGGTGGGGGTAACTCGTTTCTCAGAATTATATTCCCCTACAAGCCGGAGCACGGTCTTATTCGGAGGTTGAACTGTACCTTGAACTTTGCCGTTTTTGGGGGTCTCCTGGCCCACGGTGTATTGTAGAAATGTTTTACAGGGCGTATTCAATACTAATACTGATAATGAAAAGTACAGTGCAACCTCCGAACAAGACCGTGCTCCGGCTTGTAGGGGAATATAATTCTGAGAAATGAGTTACCCCCACCCGCGGTCTGGAATCGCCACGAAAAATCACCACGCCAACCCCAGAAATAGACCCATTCTAAACGAGTCATATTCAAGTGATAATTAGATGTATTATTCTTGATACTTTTATTATCAGTATTAGTATTATTTTAAATATATTATTCCAATTAAGTTTTATGATTAAGGTTAAATTGTTTTTTTGAGTAAAAATACTCAATTTGTAATTTTCAAGACGTACTTGGGAGTATTTGACAAAATTTAATGTGATACTATTTTTTTTAATTGAATTAAAATCTATTATTTTTTAACAAGAATTGCTGAATATGTTACTTTGTGTGACCTTCTTTGAGATAATTAAACATTTTTATTATTATATTTGTATAAAAATGTATAAATATTAATAAGTATTAACAATAGGTTAATGTAATTGATTACATTCGATTGAAATTTTAATTACTATATTATTATTTAAAACATAAATTAAGGTCAAAACGCAATTTCCACGCGCGGTCTTATTCCGAGGTTCGCCCCCGATTCTATGATGCGCGAAGTAGTGGGGGTAACTTTCGAACGAAGATTGGGAGAAGCGGTCTTATTCGGAGAGGGCTTATTCATAGTTTGCACTTTATTATCGGATGTGTATAAAACTTGGTAAAAATGGGTTTTTGGGGTCGTTGACTTCAAATTTTAGGTCAAAATTGGAAAATTTTCAAATGGCTCATCTAATATGACGGCAAAAATCTCAAAAAAACTTACATATTTGTATGAACTCTCTACAACTGAATCAGTGAAATTTCACTGATTCTCAGTCAAATTTCACTGATTGAAATCGTGAGAATGTAGTCACTGAGAATCAGTTAAAAGCTACTGATTCAGTCAGTGAATTTACTATTTCTGCTTATATCAGTGAAAATAACTGAATACATACATACATACATACATACATACATACATACATACATACGTACATACATATCAACGTGCTCGATAATTAAGGTTATGTTATTTATTTCAGTTATAATCGAGGGATCAACAACTCGTGAAGTCAGCTGTACACTTTTGCTGAGTCACTGGCGTGAAGTCCCTTGAATTCACATGAAAACACTGAAATCACTTGAAGTCAGTGTACACTCCATCGGTTGAGTTGTGACCCCTCTGTTATAATCTATTATTTATTACTCACTTCTAAATAATTGTTCTTTTATTTTCGGAAATCGCCATTATAATGACCCACTGAAATAACGTAAAACTACACTTTGCACTCTAAATAAATTATATATTTTAGCTTGGGCCAATAATAGTCAAAGCGAGCCGATAAACCGACGATTTCGTCTGAACGTCTCGGCGCGAACTTCGGTGGCCTTCGAGTCCTTATTACGTCACGCGTGCGCACATCAGCTGATAAAAATGAACCTTTTGCGAATTAAATATCGCTCTTTAGTGTCGAATTTCATTATTTTTTGTGACAACTTTCCCACTGAATTAATCAATGAAAACAATCATCGGGAGAATCAGTCATTCTAGGGTCACTGGTATATTTCTATGAAACGTGCCACTGATTTACCTAGTGACAAGGTAAAAAACACTGATTTTTTAGTGGAGACCTACACTACTGATTGATTCAGTTAACATTTCACTGATTCAGTTTGTTTGAGAAACTTGGTATGAGGGAGTTTTTGAGGCCGCCGATTTCGAATATGATGTAATAATTCGAAAATTCAAAATGGCAGATCCAACACAGCAACCAACATTTAAAAAATGTTACATATTTGTATACAAATATATAAATTTGTAAATTTACTTATGTTTATTGATGTAAATTTCATATATAAAACTTGGTATAAGTGAGTTTTTGGGGTTGCTGACTTCGAATTTAATGTCAATATTTAAAAATATAAAACAGCAGATCCAATATGGCGGCCAACATTTCAAAATGTTTTAATATTTGAATGAAACTTGGTATAAGAATGTTTTTGGGGTCGCTGACTTCGAATGTGACGTTAACATTTCAAAATTCAAAATCACGATTTTAATATTTCGGAGGTTTTTTTTATAGTTCTTACTTGAAATCTATTTTCGACGCATCATTGATCAATCAAAGTATTACGTCTGTAATTAGGCTACATGATTCGTTGGTTCAAGGCCCTACAACGAGGAGGTCACAGTACGTGTAAGAAATGTGAATTAGTAAAAAAAATCGGGGATATTACTCCGTTTTACACACCTAGATTTTTTTGGGTGCTAAACGAACATTTCATGCCAATAAAACTTAAGTTTCAACTTTCATTCGTGAAAACATGCTTATGAGAATTCCTCATTGTTTAAATTTTCTTCTACTTTTGAAATGTGAAAGAGAAAATAGAAAAGGGGAAAAATGTTGCATTTTTTTTAAAGCGGAAACTGGTGAATAAATATATAATTATTTATTGCTAATAAATATAATAAATATTATTTATTTATTTGAATATAAGACAAGGTTTAAATTAAAAATTATGCATAGAATTACTTTTTTAATTGTGAAAGTTACAGAGTTACAAAAGTTTGTACCGTCGTTTTAATTTTATTTTAAATTTAATAATGCGAATTATTATTTAGTAATGAAAAATTCATATTACAATGATTGAAAAGTAATGAGGTGGATGTTCTTCCAAAGGTCCTTCCTGGTAGTCTATGTGTTCGAATCACATCTTCTTCGGGGAAGTAGAGTTAAGAACTGAAATTTGAGATACCTGGGTGGTTTTTCAAGGCCTTACTGTTTTAATGGTTATTTTGTTAATTAAACTCGGAGCAAATGAACAGAAGGAACTCGGAGAAAATGAACAGCGAAATGTCCAAAAGCAAGAATCAAAAATCAAATCCACCATCAAAACTTTTAAAAGAAGGGGAAATATAAAAAAAGAGCTAAAGCGGCAAGAGAATAGCGTAAACAAATTAATGAAAATCCCATTGAAAAGACTGAAGCTCAAATAAAGCGCAATCTAAGGTAAAATATTTGAGTACCTGGTTAAAAAAAAAACATAACCTCTAAATTACATACATAATTTATTATTATATTGGTAATTTAAACAATATTTTTCGATTTATTTCACTCATGAAAGTTATACAAATCTTTAAATTTACTGGATTTTAAAGAATTTATTCAAAAGAGATGAGTTATTTCGTAGGGTTTCTAAGATTTGAAGAGATTTGAAATTATTTTTTTTCAAACTCAACCTGAATTCTTATCAATTTATCCTGCATTCTTTTAATTTTATAGTATTTTTTCAAATTTCTTGGCATTTTTAAGATCTTTAAAATATTTCAAAAGATTTATAAGGATTTTAAATATTTTAGGTTATTTTTAAATATTACAAAGAAATTGTTAATGGATTCCAGTAATTTAATGGGATTTCGAAGGATTTGAAATATTTGAGGGTATTGTAAAAGATTTGCAGGCATTTTCAAGAGCTTTAAAAAGTTTTAAAGAATTTTCGAAGATACAGAAGGATTTTACAGGACCTGCAAGGTTATAGGATATTTTAAAAGATTCCAAGATTTTTTTTTACAATTATATTTACAAAGCAAAGCAATTTTATTCCTACTTAATTTTTAGGCTTTAAAATATAATGAAAAATTGTTTCATTTTTATTTAAAAAAAATAGTTTAAGTCTTTTTTTATTCAATAAATAAAAAATAAAAATTCAATTTTTTTACATCTAGTATATATTTTCTATTATACTATTTATCATTTGTGAAAATTTAATTGCATTCTTTTACTATATTTATGAATAATGATAATAGTAATAATAATAAATAATAGTTACAAGGGAGATGGAAAATGGGTGCGACGTCAAAAGGCTCCACATGCCTTTCAAATAACCTTGCAACTTTTTTCGAAAGTGCCCTCTGCGTGGAAAATAACCTATATAACTAATAAATATTATTATTATTATATCTATATATCACAACCAAGTAATATGATACATCATAAAATATTATTTTCTATTACAAATAACGAAATCTTAAATTTTATATGTTTAAAATTAAATAGACTTTCTAACCAAGC
>CAKNWW010311922.1:0-17951 GCA_932074435.1 Andricus kollari | reverse complement strand
TAGCTCACAGTGAGACCCTGCGGTGGTTGTTTAACCTTATTTTTTTAATTACATATATAACAGTGTGTATTAAAATCCGTAAAAGTTTTATATGAAAGATTAACTTCATCTGTTCTCTCGTGCAACATCAGACTGTCATCACCGTACACTTTTCGCCGAATAATATTAAAACATAAAAGTTTTCAAGTTTTATGCAATCTTGGAGTGATATAAAGAAAGTGATATGAAAAAAAAGTGTTTTTAAAATCTGTAAAAGATTTATATAAAAAAATTAACTTCAGTTTGTTAATTCTAAATACAATGTATCACAATAAGCAAGTAGACGAGATTGTTAGTGTACATCAGTAGGAGGATGACCGAGCTACAATGCTAGCTGGAATAAGAGGTTACGTAGACCAGTGTGACTCATTTGGACGTCTTGCCGGGACTGCACATGATGCAAGTGTAAAAGGAGACGATGTGCCTCTCCTTATCACCCTTAGGAGATATGAGGAGTTACAAAGAGAAACAAACCTAAAAATTGATGAACTACATATGGCTGTAGGTACGTAAAGTATCACTTATATTTTTAATGTTTTTAATTAAAATATTTTTGTGAGTCAAAATAAAAAAAATGTATATATGTTAACTTTTTGTTCTCTCATTGCAGAACGGATACAAGCCATAAAAACTAGGGCTCAGATGGAGGCTGATGCATGCTAATGTCAGAGCATTAGAAGATAATGCCGATTTTATACCATTATCACAAAATGTAGAGGATCTGCGAAAGAAGAAGCAGGAGGAGGAGAGCCTGAGAAAAGCTGTTGAGGAGCTGAGGAAAGCTTCGCAAGATCATGATAACCAAATGAGAATGGAGGAAAAGAGAGCGAAACAACGGATAGCTTATAGAAAGAAATTTGAAAAATCAAGAGAGAATGATGCTAAAAAAGTATTGGCTCTACAAAAGCAGACTGTTTTCCAAGATTCAGCAAAGCAAGAGCGCTTGAGGAGACAGAAGGAGAAACAGGATGAGTGGAGAGTAAAAAGACGTGAAGAAGAGGAGAGGAAAAAAAAGGAAGAAGAGGAGAAGGAAGCTGAGAAGAAAAATAGAAAGGAGGAAGGTGAGGAGAAGAAAAAAAAGGAGAAGGAGAAGATCAAAAATAAAAAAAAAGGAGGAAGAGAGGAAAAAAGAGGCAATGAAACAAAAAGGTGATTTAAATTCTGTGTAACTTCTTTCTACAATTTGTGTGAGATAAAAATATGATTTTAAAACATTTTAATTTTCTTTTTTCAGTATCTCAAAAAACGATCCAGCGAGGTGGCGGTTCAACGCCCAGTATAAGAGAGGGTGAAAACAGTACTGCAGCTCATGCAGGATCGTTGATAGGACGCAGCCGGATTTGATTAACAATCAATCCAGGAGATTGCAACCTATAGCAGTACCTGAAGCAGTTGCTGGCCCATCCTGGGCTACGGAGGTTGTCAGGCCTTCTACACTGGAAATGCAGGACACACAAACAATAGGTAGGAATGAGAGAATTCATAATGAGTCCCCCTTTATTTTTAAAATAAATGAATGGAAACTTTTAGAGTCCTTTGTACAAAGTGCCATAAGTTTCAACATGGATGATACTTTTGTGGTATAAATTACCCGGATACGAGTACCAGCCGGTAAGGGTAGAAAAAAGTTAACCAAAGGATTTAACAAACGATCGGTCTATGAAATTCAAAATTCATCGAACACGTGTCTACCACAATCTACAGTTGTAGCCATTGCGAATGCTGACCTTCAGTCAGACAGAAATAACGCAAATTTTAAAAAAGTGTGGGAGAGTATGCGCAAAAGATCGGGTAGAGTGCAAATTAAAGCAACCGAAGAGCTCACGCGAAACGCTGGAGTAATAATACTAGAGAGTGGATGTGGTTTACCCAAGTCGATCGCCTATCAAAATTATCTAGCAAGGCGACAAATAGCAATGGTAGTTTATAATTTTAAAGATTTTGGGAAGGGAAAAGAAAAAGCTTTTTACGATGGTACCTCCGTAATCACAAGCGCAGGGGGTGTAGTTAAACAAACCATTTATTTATTGTATGAAGGGCACCTTGAAAATCAATATAGTGCAATTTTAAATTTAATTTGTGCGGGAGCAGCAAAAAAATTTTGCATACCCTGTAACAAGGCATACCATCGAAAAACCGACCACAGGTGTTCGATGCGATGTGACGCTTGATTCAGCTCACCACCCTGTAAGACTGATAATATAAATAATAATATTAAATGTGGAGACTGTCTCAGATACTTTTATGGGCAAGAATGCTTCAGAAAGCACACACTTCCTGATTCATTTTGTACCGGGAAAAGTTTCTGTTCAGTAATGAAAATTTTTGACGGGTGCTCTCAACTACTCAATTCTGAGAAAACCAAAAAAGGGGCTACGCATATATGTGGTTTTTCAGATTGTAGTACATGTAAAAAACTATGTCCTAGTAATCACGTTTGCTTTATGACACCTCTTGAACTAAAAAAGACTAAAGACAATGTATTGAAGAAAAAAAAGTAGCTTATATCTTTTATGACTTCGAAACACAACAGTGTGAGAAAGTCGTAGGAGACGAATCAACAAACATTCACAAACCTAATCTGTGTGTTGCACAGCAGGTATGTGATGAATGTATGGATGATCCGGATCCAGCTGTAAGGTGCAAATGGTGTGGTGTAAGCCAGTACATCTTTGATATAGACCCTGTAGCTCAGTTTACAGAGTTTGCTATTCGTGATTTAAAACATTTTGACGAGACTGTATATATTGCACACAATTCAAAGGGTTTCGATGCTCAATTTATCCTTAGTTATTTGATTAAAAAGCAAGAAACTAATGAGCTCCCGAAACTTATTTTGAATGGTACCAGAGTAATATTAATGACTGTCAATAAAACGCGATTTGTCGACAGTCTAAACTATCTGCATATGCCCTTAAATGCTATGCCGGCTGCCTTTGGTTTAGACGAAGCAAAGAAAGGTACTTTCCCTCACCTATTTAATACACCACAAAATCAATCTTATATAGGTCAATTACCCGATGTAGAGTATTACTCTCCTGACACAATGTCCTCAGACCTGCTCCGTTGTATTTCGGAAAAATGATTTAAAACATGATTTAATAGGCGTTCTACTGAATGGATGTTATAGACTAGCAAATAAGCAGTGAAAAAAAGCTGTCGAATGGCTCTTATCTGTAGAGCATGAGCTTGAACAAGAAATCATACATGCAGGTCGAGCTCCAGAATTTCGATTACCTGAAGGGGTATTAGTTGACGGTTATCATGAGGATAGCGTTGGCAATAAAACTGTTTATCAGTTCCATGGCTGTTATTGACATGGCTTTCCTCGTTGTAATAACTCGAATCGAGATAAAAAAAACTAGGTGTAGGGAAAAATTCAGAAAGTATGAATGACCGCTTCGTACGAACACGTGGACAAACTCAACGACTTCGCGGAATTGGATACGAAGTCATTGAGAGGTGGGAGTGCGATTTTGATAGGCTAAAAGCTCAAGACCCGAAATTAAAAGAATTTTTAAAAGACCATCCTCTTTGAAGGCACGGTTCTTTAAACCCTCGAGATGCTTTTTATGGAGGGCGAACGGGTAATACATTTTCCTATTATCGTCTAGAAGACAAAAAAAAAATTTTATCTGGACGGTTGCTCCCTGTATCCATATATTTCAAAATACAGTAAATTTCCTATTGGTTATCCCAAAGTGTATATTGGTGATGACTGTAAGACATTAACTGGTTTTGATAATAATTTAATTAATGTCGAGGGTTTAATTAAATGTCGAGTATTACCGCCTACGACAAGTATTTACCTGTCCTTCCTGTTCGTATGCATGGAAAACTCATGTTTCCCTTGTGTTATACTTGCTGTAAGTTACAATTACAGTAAGACTGTCCACACATAGATAACACAGCTGAGCGGGAAATAGAAGGAACATGGGTTTCCGATGAACTCAAAGCGGCGGTCGAAGATGGCTATAAAATAACTAGTATTTTTGAAATCTGTCAGTATGAGGTAACACAATATAATCGCCTTACAAAGACAGGTAGTCTATTTGTAGAGTACATGAACAGATTTTTCAAGATTAAACATGAGGCCAGTGGATATCCTTCTGAATTCACTACTGATGAGCAGAAAAAGGCGTATATCCAAAAGATTTTTGATTTTGAAAGTATACAGCTTGATCCCGAGAATATTAAACAAAATCTCCGTTCTTTGGCTAGGTTACGCTTGAATTCTTTCTGGGGTAAATTTGGGCCGCGTCAAAATATGCCGACGACTGAAATCCTAAATACTCAAAAAGAATTGCTAGAAATTATTCAGAGTCCGAATAAAATTCTGAATAATATTTTGCCTGTAGACCATGAGAATATTTATGCTTCATGGGTTTATAAGGATGAAGCCATAGCCCCTTCCCATATTACAAATGTAGTAATAGCCGCATACACGACCGCGCAAGCACGCTTGAAATTGCATGGTTATTTGAAAAAATTAGATCACCGTGTACTCTACTTTGATACTCATTCCATAATTTTTGTCAGTCATAATGAGCCTAAAGAGTACTACCCAGATACAGGTTGCTTGTTAGGTGAACTGACAGATGAGCTTGAAGTTTATGGTCCTGGGAGTTTTATTGAAACCTTTGTCTCAGGAGGTCCTAAATTTTACGCATAAAAGTACACTCACTAAATATTCAGGAGAACTATTTCTTTAAAGTGAAAGGTATTACCCTAAATTACAAAAGATCCCAGCTCATAAACTTTGAATCTATCTGTGAACTCGTGTTAAATAAGGCTGCCCCGATTACATTAAACTATAGAGCAATTCGCAGAACCGCATATCACGATGCAGTTACAAAAAATGAACATAAAATCTGCCGATTGGTTTACACAAATGGAGGTTAATTGATAATCATAATTCTCACCCATTTGGCTATGTAGAAACTCATTAAATAAATAGTCCCCTGAATTGTATATTTTGTAAATATAAAAAATAAAATCTCTCATTCCTACGAATCTATGTAAGAAAGCACCTTGACACTGAATAAAATAAATACGTACGTACGGTTTTTCTTTTTGGTTTTATTTAATAGGGTATTTTTGTGCACAAGTAATTAAAACATCTATTTTTATGATTTCAGAACGGCTCCTTCAATCGTCCGGTGATACAAACTTCTGTTGTAGTGGTCGAGTATTGGATGAAACAGTATATCCAGTAAACTTTGGTTCCTCGCCTCAAAAAATCATGGATGATGGAGAATATATGGATTACCTCAATATCGGGGCCCAGCCATACACATTCCAGGATTTTTCTTCTCTTTCATAATTTGTTTTTAACAAAGGAAATTATTGTAACTTTACTCATATATGTAATGTTTCGTAGAATAGCAAATAAAAAACACGAGCGTACCTATGATTATTATCTTGAACAATATATATTTTTTAAATATTAATAAAACCATTATTAATCATATACAATTGATAAAAAAATAAAACAATTACATTGTGAATAGTATAATTTAATTTGTCTGTCTCTACTTATTTCAAACAACCCTAATATAGCTGAAAATTAAATTTTTGCGGCGGGGTAGGGCGACAACCACCGCGACGGGGCGGAAGGAGCACGCCTTTTTAAGCTTTTTTCTAGGCGTGCGGAAGAGGCGCGGGACGTCGAAAGATAAGCTCATAGTCGACGTGTCGGGTCAGGGGTATCAGCTGGAAGCATCCGTTCACGTCACTGATATGTGGTCCAACAGGTTGTGGTAAAACTTTCTTTGTAAAAAAGTTTCTTCGAAATCTCAATGGAATGTGTGATACAAAATCGATCGTATAATTTTCTATTATTCAGAGTGGCAGACGGCATATAAGGAATATGCAAAAGAGATAGAATTTCGCGAGGGATTACCACAGTCTTATGATTATTCTACTGATTCTAGGCCTAAATTTATCGTTCTCGACGATTTAATGAGAGAGTCTCCCAAGAACACAATTTTAGATCTTTTTACTAAAGGAAGCCATAATAAAAACCTCAGTGTAATTTTTATATCTCAAAATCTTTTCCATCAGGGACATGGTCAAAGAGACATTTTTTGAAATGCAAACTATATAGTCGTTTTTAAAAATCCTCGAGATAGGGCTCAAATTCAGCACATTGCGCGTGAGATTTGTCCTGAAGACCCACGCTTTATACAGGAAGCCTATCACGATGCCACGTCTCAACCACATGGTTATTTCTTTCTGGACTTGAAACAATCAATTCCAGACAATTGTCGATATCGTACAAGTATATTTCGCGATGATCCTCATCAATACGTTTACATACCCGTAAAGGGTATAAAGGGTGCACACAACGCTTGCCAAGTACCAGTTACTTACTTGTAATGATACCGAAAGGTTGCAAGGCATTTGGAAAGAAAAACGCCATAACTTTGTGTGCCCTGCATCATTTAAGTCCAGATCAACGACAAGCAATACTAAAAACATCTGATGTAAAGCTCACTAAATTTATTTGCGAGTGTGCCTTAAATACTCTTTTGAGAAATGTTCCTCTTAAAGATCATCAAAAAAAAAAGTTGAAAAAACATAGGAACACATTACGTAAGCTAGTCGAATCTCGTGGCTCTTGGACAGGATCAATCAACAAATGCAGACGATAAATCATACACCTTTACATAGCGATAATAATTCACTTATTATACCATCGATACCTGGTGCAACTACACAAACACCTGGAAATAATCTTGGTAGATTGGATACTGAAATGAGTCAAATCTTATTCTCGCCTGCTGCACACGATGAGCGTGAAACATGAAAAGATTACAGTCAGGTGCTAAAAAAATTTCTCTTCTTTATTGGCGAAAATAGAAAACTTCCTACTGAGAAATTGGATCATAAAGAAAATACAGATAATGATTCACATGAATTTCTGTCGTTAAAAGCTATTATAGCTAATGTGCCTGACTTTAACAACAAAATTAAATAGGATAAGTATGGTTCAGTGATTATTGATGGAAAACGTATTGAAAATTCAAATATTACAGATCTAGTTATGATGCATTAAGGTTTAGAAAAAGTGTCAACCCTCCTGGCAGAAGTCACTGTGCCCGTATCCTTCAAGAGATGTGTACCCCGCGGGAACTTGTGAAAAATCAAGAATATTGGAGACCTACTAAGGAAATACATCGAGATATCAATAACCGATCACTCTTGAATCAAGAATGTCTTATAACAGACGATGAAACTACTGAGGATGAAGTAAGGTCTGAAAGAATCCTAGAGAATTCTAATAAATCAATTCGTGAAAGGAGTCGTAGTAGAATTAGAAGGAATATCAGTCAAGAGAAGAGACAATCTGGCTCAGGAATGCTAAAATGTATGCTAACATGTATGAGTTGAAAGATTTAGCAGTGGAGGAAATAGAAGGCATTTTATATGAACAAGAATTGACTGGTGTAAAGAATAAAAATGTTGAGCTGGAAGAATTTTAAATTGAAAAAATATTACAGACTAAAGGCAAGGGAAACAAAAAACAATTTCTTGTCAGGTGGGTAGGCTATCCTGATAAATTTAATTCGTGGATTCCAGTCTTAAATTTAAAAAGCTTGTGAAATTGAATGTCGATCAATTTTAGCTTATTTTACCAAGCAATAGTAGTATGAAATATTTTCCCGAGAATACCACTTCTAGTTTTATAACACAATTGCGAAATGAAATCCACTTACAAGGACAGTGGGTAGTAGCACTCACAGAAATACAATTTCCTCGTACGTTTCTTCATGTGAGACACGATGATTAATTTGAAAATCGTATCGTCCTAATGAACGCTGGACCTGTAGGTCTTGAATATCCAATATATGATGGCGATCGTAAGAATAGAAAATCTGTTGAGAAAGGTATAGACCTTCTTCACAAATATAATGTACCTATTAGTATTAGAGGAGATAAGGTGTATGATGAAGATACAACGTATAGTACAGAAAACATATTAGATCACACTGATATGGAAAAATTTGTGAAAAATGAAAAAAGCCATTATCTTGGATGGAAAAAACTCCTTGTAAATTTCTTTGAACCGGGTCTTTATACGGGTATTGGGGCTCTTATAAATAATCTAAACTGTCTTCCAGACTTAGGCCAGCACATTAAATTTAAATATGACAATTTCAAAAGCAGCTACGTACGCATACAAAAACAGTGTGAAAAATTATGTTTTACGTCTGGTCAACATTTTTTGGTACTTAGTGACAAATTATCACGCATTCTTGGTTTTGCACCAGATAATTTACTTCCAATTCAAAATAATGACTATACTGCTAGACATCCGCCTAGTCTCGCATGTGCTCTTCCGGATAAATTATTTGTTTACTGTAATATTCGTGAACCGCGCGTTATAGGCGATGTAAAAGCATCCCTTTTACGCACAGTTCCCATAGAGGCAAGGGATTACAGTTTTGGCACGACACAAGTCAGCAATTTTCCATCACCCAACTACATACCAGTTCTTAACACGGGATTTCCTACAATTGAAATTGATATAAGAGACCATCTTGGTTTTCCAATACCATTTGAGTTTGGTACGCTGACGGCTACACTTCACTTTAAGCGTATTGACTATATAGCAGTAAAACAATGAGTCCTTACGTAGATTATTACTCTTCATAAGTGGGCGGGAGGGGAATTCAACAAATATACGTTGGAGCTGCTTATCAGAAGGCACATGGTATCGGTAGCGTCCTCGGGGGATTATTTCGTCGTGTTCTCCCTTTCTTGGCTAGTGGGGCCCGCGTAATAGGAAAAGAAGCTCTTAGAACAGGAATGCATGTTATAAATGATTTGGATAATAAGATACCTCTTAAAAATTCTATCAAGAATCGTTTTCAAGAATCAGGCCTCAATTTGAAACGTCGTGCTATGGCTAAAATGGAGAATATCATGAATGGCTCGGGCTATAAATATAGTAGGAAGAAACAAATGGTTCAGTCCATTTCTAATCGTGGTACGCTTCACGTCGTAGGTCGAAATATGCTGAAAAAGTCCAAATAAAAATTTCAAGTAAAAAAAAGAGCTTCGGTGAAAAGGAAAAAGTCTACAAAAAATAAAAGAAAAACAACAAAGTCTACAAATAAATGCATAAAATCAAGGAATCGCACAATTAAAGATATTTTCGGAATTAAATAAGCGTAAAAATGTCGTTTTTACACTCTCATTCCTGTGAGTGTTTAAAATCAGAGTTAGATCTATTCTCATTACCTCCAACGCAAACATCCATCGAAAGTTCTCAATGGCTTCATTATAAACCCGTTTCTTCTCTCACTGATGATGCGCCCATAGAGTTTGTGGTTCCTGGCCATGGTGATGAATATATCGATCTAGCTCACACTATGCTCAATCTTCGAGTAAAACTTGTAACTCCTACCAGAGTAGCCGCAAATCCGCAGCATTGGACAAAGTAGGTCCTGGAAACAATCTTTTGCATTCGCTGTTCAATCAGGTGGATGTCTATTTCAATCAAAAAGTAGTATCACCTCCTAGTTATTCTTACGGATATCGAGCATACATTGAGACTTTACTCAACTACGGCCCGGCTGCCAAAAACAGTCATCTTACATCTTCTCTGCGGTATAATGATACTGCTGGAAAGATGGATGATTTTGATGCTAATAACGGTTTAAAAACCCGACAGAAATATTTCAGTGCTGATAAATCTATTGATCTTATTGGTCATCTACACTGTGATGTTTTCAATCAAGATAAATTTCTCATCAAGGGTGTAGAGTTACGGGTTCGGCTTGTTCGTTTCTAAAGATACTTCCTGTCTTATGGACAGTACAAGTAACTGTCATGTACACATTGAGGAGGCTTCACTACTTGTTCGCAGAGCAAAAATCAATCCTGGCTTTCTTCTTGCACATGCTAAACCTCTATCTCAAGCCACTGCAAAATACCCTATTACACGTGTCGAAGTGAAAGCTATGACGATACACTCTGGCGTTCACGCTGAAACTCTTGACAATGTTATCCTTGGTCAATTACCAAAAAGAATAATAATCGCATTTGTGGACAATACTGCATATAATGGCAGTGGAGACAAAAACCCCTTTAATTTTAAAAATTACAAAATCAATCATCTATCACTTTATGTTGATGGTACTCAAATACCCTCGAAACCTCTACAGCCATCCTTCAACACTAAAAAATTGTATGTTGAGGCGTATAGCACATTATTTAGTGCTTAGTTTAAGTAGGGGCTAATTCTCATACATATAGGGCAAACCTCTCGTTTGAAAACTTCAGTCTCTACTTGAACGTCACAGTAGTAAATTCTATCTTGATATATAAAGTAATAAAAACATGGTGGATTACTTGATAGATATTCAAGGATTTCACGATGATTCTGGTCTTCGTGACGTGGCCCGTACCGCTAGACTAATATACACTCGAGGACATGAAAAGGCTGTTTTACTGCAAAAGATTACGAGTAGACGCATCACAAACTTGGAGGAACTAAACTGCCCATCATTCAAAAGTTTGGCTTTCCTAGATGAGCTTTGTTTCCACCATGGTGTACAAAAGGACACACAATTTATCTGTTCTCTTAATAATGCACTTAGAATAAAAAAGTGGATTGAAAAGTAGCGAATAGATGGAGTACTCTCAACTTCATACAATAAAACCTCAACCTACAGTATATGTTCAGCTATCTCGACTACAGCCAATGGACGTAACCTTTCATGCGTTTCAGAAGATTCAGGTGATGATACAGTAGACTTTCCCCAACAATAAAAGCTGACATCTTCAAAAAAGTATGAACAATCTTCAGATACTGCAAGCACTTCGTCTGAAACAAGTAAGAACAATAGGCGGATTCCCAGCCGATCAGATCCCGAAGCATTGAACAAAACCAGCTGCAATTGTTGCTAATACAGATGGACACAAATAGCCTGGTTCCCATTTGGTCGCCATGTACGTCAGAAGGTACGGAGAGGCTACCTATTTTGACAGCTATGGGTTATCGCCTCTTGTACCTGAACATCTTCTTTGTCTACGGGGAAATTGTTCCTTCTACAGGTGGAATACAAAAAGATTACAAAGTGAGACTTCGGATGTGTGTGGCCAATACTGTATTATGTTTCTTCATTACATGTGTCATAATTATTCCTTGTCTGAGTTTACTGATTTGTTTACGGATGATCTAGAAAAAAATAATAGTATAGCTCGTCAATTTCACAAAAAAATTGTAAAGAAATATAAGCTTAAGAAAAAACCTTTGTTAATGGATAAAACACGCCTAAATGGTGGAAAATATCGTAAAAATAATATCTCTCTTGAATCATGTACGCAAACAGCAACATTGAAATTATCTACGCTTTTCTTGATGTAAATATATATGTACCTTGACGACGATAATAATCAATATATGAAATCAACTCTAAAATGTATACTGCAATGTTTTTCATTCAGATACCTTTTCCAGCGTTAGAATATAAGTTAAACATATGGAAAAATCAAAAATATTATTCAGATAATAAAATAAAACATATAATAAGTTTTTGTAAATTATTTTTACAAATATAACAGAGCACATCACTACCTGATAAAAAATTCATTTTGAATTTCACTCTTCAACTAATCTTACCAATACAAATGCGGTCTAGCTGATAACGGGATGTAGGGTAGGGTGGGGGTAGTCGGCCCCATAGTGGTGCAAGCGGGGACTAATCTTTTCCGATGCAAATGCAGTCCAGCTGATAACGGGATGTATGGTAGGGTGGGGGTAGTCGGCCCATAGTGGTGCCTTAATACTGATAATAACAAATTTATAGATTTCTTTGCCTTACAAATTTTTGTTAATTCATTTTTTTCGTGTCTTGCATAGTTTGACCGTAAAATGGAATTTTTGATTATTTTTGTGTGTGGTTAAAACCTGAACCATTGGTCAGAAAACTTGAATTTTCGATTTTTGAAGAAAATCAAAAAGTTGCTGTGATAATCTTCTAGGGCTTCCAGAGGTCAAAAAGCTTCTCTTGAATTTGTTATATCGTGCGTTGTTTGGTTGTTATTATCTCGTATGTTACCGCAGTCGATAAAGTTTCATGCTATGAAATGTAAAAAATTAAAATTCAACAACTCCAACAAAATTTTTACAATCTACCTGTTAATTTCAAACATTGCCATCTTTTTTTACATTAATTAATTTATTTACTACATTTATTTACATTTATTCAACACATTTGCGTTTTTCAATGTTTAATTTTATTTTTGAACTACGCGCGTCAAATGCTACTGGCCATGCACTTGAAACCGCCTCTGGCAGACTTCAATGACAGCCACTTTGTTTTTTTATTTTTTAACGCTGAAAAAGAAACCTGTTGCAATTACGAGATGACCATTTAACGTAAATTTTAACGTACCCGTGTGGAAATTGCCAAATGATTGCCCAATTACAAGTTTGGCCCCAACTTGGAAAATTATTTCATGGCTACAACAGGGTTTATATCTTAAATCTAGTTAGGGCCAATTCTGTTTCACAGCTCTTGATTGTAGTGCCATCAACTTGGCTGTTCATTTGTTTTCAGTCGGGCTCCATCTTGAACCTCTTAGACACAAGTAGGTTGGTTTGAGGTTGTGTTGGCGAGTGTTTTTGTGATTTCTTCTATATTAATTATTAAAGCGTGATTCAAATGATCAAAAATCCCGAAAGTGAAAATCACTTGTCGCGTTCAAAATTTTAATTAAAATTGGTTTAGCATCTCCTTGTTTATTTAATAAACTATACATCATTTTACAGAATTACACTTTCTGAAATATTGTTTACAGAAAAGTAGCTGTCCAGTTAACTGATCCTTTAAAGATCAAAAATGAAAAAAAATTATTCTCTAAAATGTAGATTACCTGAAAATCAAATTTCAAATACTTCAATATTTTATTAATTAAATAATTGTAAATAATTTTATTTAAAATTACGTTTACCAAATCTGTCGAAATAATCTTTTTTCAATTGATATTATCGAATCATTTAAATGTTCAAAATTTCAACACCGTCTGGCTCCATTGCTTTCATTCAGTTTCATGTAAATTTGAATTTGCGCGCCGAACTCTAATATCGATTTTCGATTCAATCTTTGGTGATGCGGCGACTTCGCTATAATAAAACATGTGAATTTCGTGGTTGAAAACTGCAAGCGTAACTCTGATTCGTTTTGAAATGTATTTGTATGTATGATTTTAAACTTTGGAAATATAACCTCAATTACGTTTCACATGTTAGCATAGGTCTCCACTAATTCCAAAGATTGGGATGGCAACCGAAAGATGAAGTTGAAGGCGAATAAGCCGGTTCAGGAATAAGATTTTTTTTTCAATGATCAGCTACTTGAAATGTTCCTTTTAAATAAAAACTTTGTTATTCAAGTAGAAATCTGTTATTATAATGTGGCTGAGACCAGAAAAATAAGTAAATCCAAGTTGGGGCCAAGTCGGTCGGTAAGTTAGGCTCTGGCCGGGTTAGGCGTTTCATTTGTGGTTTGGTCCTGTCTAAATCCCCAATTTGTGGCCAAGTTTTTCCTACTTTGGGTCCAACTGGCGCCAAGACAAAATTTCCATATGGGTATTATTATGATTGCAACAGTTTACATATTTATTTTGCTTCTCTTAATAATTATAATGCCATATTACTTTAACATTACTTTACCATTACGCTGTAGCGTAATCCTTGCGTCCGGCCGGTCTGCCCGGGAATGTGTACAAAAATACTTACTGCCTGGGCACCTTTTTCTCATATTTTAAGATTTGCCAAACCAAAATAGCTTAAATATCAGATTTTGAACGACATGCTTTTTTTAAAAAGTTTAGGATATGTATATAACGCGCTTAATTTAAAATAACTTGTGAATATAGAATAGGGTTGGAAAATCGTAATGTAATTGCAAACAATTTTTTTAAACAGAAACTTTTACTTAAGCTTCCTTTAGTTTCCGAAACAACAACGCAATTGACATCTCATTTTCGCTATCTTATAGAATGAAGATCGTCTCGGAATAGATTATCCTTCATTTTTGTGAAACCTTTCTGCGTTTCATTTCATAAGAAAATACATTTTGTATTTGCTCGGATGTTAGGAAAGGATACTGTGTTAATAAAGATGTTGCCTAGCAATTCGCTATAAAATATTTCATGTATAAACTGACGTACAAAACAAATAAGTAGCAAACTTCTGCAGTTTCATCAAACGTGAATAGAGAATTGAGCATGGGTTAATTGACATCTTCAACGAAATATTCGTTCATCGTATTAACGAAGTTTTTTGAACCTTAGTTCAACCAACGTAGCATTTCATCACATTTTTCACATATTGAGAATGAACTTTTTACATTTCATTCACAAGTATTAACTACCAATACAAAGATATATTTAAAAAATTCACACTACACGTTATACTTTCTACATTTATCTTATCCATTTTAAGCACATAGCATTTACATTATAACTTTAACTATACAGTAGGGGTTTTGATGATCAATACTTCTTACAGCTCATGTCAAAACATTTATAGAGAAATAGATCTACTCATTCACGAAAATGCAAACTTGTTCCGGCGACATATAAAAAAGCGCTCAATACAGCGCTCTAATAATATAATATAATATGAATGAAGGAACGAAGGAATTTGGGGTATATTTCGGCAAAACTGGAAAAATTTCTCTGGATGAAGTTTTACAAGATACCAGAAATGGATTGAATTGGACATTTTGTTCTACACTTATACAATCCAATATAATATTTTTCATGTCTTTACGAAAGTGACCAAGTTGTCCCGTTAGCCTTTAAAACCAAAAGAAGAAATGTATGTAGGGGAAAGTTGCCCACATGAAGTCAGAACGATTTAAACTCATATCGAAGTTCTTTCTAAAACTAATCTAAAAATGTAGATAGATCTAAATGAGTTGATATCCCTCGCTAAATAGAGAATTCAAAGAAAAATGTTTTTGTTTGAAAATTTACCAAAATCAACAATTTACAAGACCATGCTATTTGAGTCCCTGTGTATCCTCGAGTGCAAACAAACACATTGTCGCCCTTCGAATTCAATTAATGGAGCTTTCTAATCACTTTTAAGACCGATATTCAGAAACATAATTCCTTACAAGTCATCTTGTCGAACGAATTATACAAAAAGACTTACCAAAAACACATATTTGCAACCATCAGCGTCTCACTGATTTTTCTCTTTATCTCCCTCTTCTTTCTTTCTTATATATATTTGACTCTAATACGCAAAAATACTGATAACTTCTAACATGTTTTGCTTGACTAAACCTTTTTGCATAATTCATAATACAAGATAACTTGTTAGAGATTACGTTTCTACATATCTTTCTTGAAACTGTTAAACTGAGACAGAGAAAGCCCTAGCCTGCTTAAAATGATGGATAGGATCCGATAGAGTCAGATACGAAGCCGGATAAAGGTGCGAATAGCCCACGTCGGTGTTTATTCCGTCTCTATCTGGATCTCTTTCGGTTCGTGAAATCTTAAACGGGAAACTAGCGACTCTACCGGGATTTTAATCTGGATTTTATCTGCCCTATGCGGAACTTTGTCGGAACCTACATGTTTTCGTTTAAGTCTAAAAACGGATCTGGATCTTTCCGGCTTTGAAGCCAACATCGTAAGCAGAAAACTGAATTATTTGCCCGACGGAATCTTATGCGGCCCTATCTGGAACTACGTCGGAACTTACATTAGAAGACTGTTTTCGCTTAAGTCTAAAAACGGTTTTCTATCTGGATATATCCGGCTGTGAAGCGAACATTGGAAACAGAAAACTGAATTGTTTGGCCTACGGAATCTTATGCGGCCCTATCTGGAACTTTTTCGCAACTTACATTTGAAGAATGTGTTCGTTCAAGTCCGAAGACGATTGCCTATCTGGCTCTATCTGGCTTTAAAGCGAACATCGGAAATAGAAAGTTGAATTATTTGCCCGACGAAATCTTATGCGGCCCTATCAGGAACTATGTCGGAACTTACATTAGAAGATTGTTTTCGTTTGTCCAAAAACGGTTTTCTATCTGGATCTATCTGGCCTTAAAGCGAACATCGGAAACAGAAAACTGAATTGTTTGACCTACGGAATCTTATGCGGCCCTATCTAGAACTTTTTCGCAACTTACATTAGAAGACTATTTTCGTTCAAGTCCGAAGACGATTGTCTATCTGGCTCTATCCGGCTTTCAAGCGAAATCGGAAACCGAAAATAGAATTATTTTCCCGACGGAATCTTAGGTGGCCCATCTGGAAATATGTCGTAACTTACATTACACGGAGAAAATGGAGAAATAATTGTTATGAAGAGTGCTATAATTACATTATAGATTATGATGGTACTGTGGTGACTATTGCTCAAGTACAGGTACCCTTTCTAAACTGTTTAGTTGTGATTTCTAGATCACATCATTCCTATATCTATAAATGAGTGTTTAATAGACTAATACAATTAAATGTGATATAGATCTTGCTTGGATTCATTTCAATACAGTACCTTTTGTAAAAGACACCTATTTAGTAAATCCTATTCAAAACATATTACAATGTATAGTTAAGATTAGAGTCAAAATAAGATGCGTCGTGCAATGTAAAATATATAACGCGCTTAGAGATGCTGTTACAATAACGTTGAGTCTATGAGCCTTCTGCGACTCAGTATCAGAAAGCTACCACCAATATCAGGGCAAGCGCAGTAGCGCTATTCAAATGAAAATTAAACGATGAATATCTCAATTAAGTCAAAGGTTATAGAGATTTAAAAAAAAACATTGGGGGTTTATGAAAAAGAAAACACAAAATTCAAATATGACAATATGTTTTTCTTTTGTAAGATATAGTTTATACGTTTTTTAAATAAAGGGTTGCAGTAAAAAGCTAGATAACCGACATTTTTGGCTAAAAATGAGCTTTTTGCATTTAAAATTAATAAAAAATCAAGTACATGTTGTTCTTCTCTTTTTTACATGCCTAACCTCTTATCTTTTTTAAAACTTTTTTGTGACCATATTCCTCTTCCTAAAAGTTTTTTAAAACTGTAAAATAGTAATATACTTTTTTTCAAAGAAAAAACTCTCAAATAAAGCTAGTTGCTACGCTGTTCGCACCAAAATACCGTAATCAAACTTCAACATGAAAGGTTAAATCTTCATTTTCTACCAAAAGGTACTTTTATAACTTTTACAACAGTTACAGTGCGTTACCGCCATATTAAATCTTTATTTTCCCGGAACAGAATAAGGTTTTTCTATGAAAACTTGTTTATTCTTATTCAGCATCCCCATATTTCGGGAGCAATAGTTCATTATTTAAAAAAATTGAAAAATAGATTTTTAGTCGCTATCTAAAAACGGGTTTCAAACCCTATGAAATTATAACTGCCAAATTCTTGAATGATTTACTCGGAATTGGTTAATTTTTTCTAGGAAAAACTCATTTTCTCCCAATTTAGCAACTCAATATCTCGGAAGCAAATTTTTTTTTTTTGTTTAAACTGAAAATTGCACTTTTTATCGTGATTATCAACCGAGCCTCTTTCATTTTGAGGTTCCTGTCACTTTGAGATTGTAAACTTCCACATTTTATTTCTCGGAACTGGATTTTTTTTTAATTATACTTTTTTGGCCTCAATTCAAAAACACTTCAGCTCGGGAGTAAACTTTTGTTTTTAACTTTAAGTGGTGATTTCGATTTTACAGAATGTTATTTCGCTCTCCTAAAAACTTCCGACTTTTTCGCTTCTTTAATGCTGTATAATGCCACCCTTCAAATATTGTTCCAGAAATAAAATAAAAAAGTTATTGAGCAAAAAGCACCTTTTACATCACTTACCTATGTTTGTAATTTATTATTCTATTATACTATTTATTATA
>CAKNWW010311902.1:0-11243 GCA_932074435.1 Andricus kollari | reverse complement strand
GCAAAATCCCTACCCCTTTCCAAAATCTTGTGGGGCGGGAAGGTACCTTGCGACTGGTCACAGAAATAATGTTGGTAAAATCCCTACTCCTTTCCAACCTCTCGTGGGGGCATGAAGACACCCCTGTGACTGGTCAGTTAAATAATATACACAATTCGATGCCGAGGCCCAAACAATAACACTAGACACATGGGACGATGATTCATTTTTATAAATATTTTAGTAAAAGATTATTTCTCACCATAAGCGTTTCTTGGTCATTTTTTTCTTCAAAATCTATCTAATCAAATAATATAATCGATAATTTCTCAATCTTATTATGAGCAATTTTCGTAATTGAATTGAATAATCGGTTATGTTTAATGAAGTTCCTATTCACACCGCAAATACTTGGTCTAAGCTCACCGTATTCTCTTTTTTATTTCGTATTTCGCTTTTCGTGAAAAACAGCCGGCAAACAGATTTCTTGTCGGCGCCGACAGTGCAGACTCCATCTTATCCTTTCGGGAAATTCTCTTATACTTTCAGAGGAAATATTTCTGATTATTTCCACGATTCAAACGGAAATTTCCACTTTCAGTATCAAAAGAACTACCTTAAATATAAGTAATTTTCCCCGACATCCTCATAAATTTAAAAAGTTTCAGGAAATCTTTTATAGAAGTTAGATAATATTACAACCTTTTTGAAAATATTCATACTTTAATTAAGAAACAAACTTATTTGTCGTAACAAATTTGGAATATTTTTCTTATATTCTGATATTTCTTGTATTCAGATTTATTTTTACAGTAATCGAAAGTAACATTATTTTTGATATTTTTACACTCTCCGAAAGAGCATCTTATAGTTTCTTTATAGTAAACAATATTTATTTTTAAATTACCTAATTAAAAGCAAAATTATATTTAACATTTACATGCTGCAAAAGAGCATCTCGCAGTTTCTTTATAATAAACAACATTTGAAGGGTAGCAGTACCGAACTAGATGGCAAACAAAACGATAATTTTTCAGAAGAGCGACAAAACATTCTGTAAAATCGAAATCAACACTTAAAGATACGACAAAAAATCACTTCCGAGATGACGTGTTGCTGATTCAAGCCCACACAAATTTGATTATAAAAATGTATCTAGGTGGCTGACGATAAAAGTAACCAACAAGTGAAATCAGTTTTCGGGCCTATAAGTAGAGGCCCGGCCAACTTTGTTGCCAAGTTCAACAAAGTTGTCGGCTCAGGTACGAAAATAAATTTTAAGTGGTGCGTGGTCAACGTTAAATTAATTTTTATAAAAACTCCCTCAACTTTTCGATGGATTACCGAATTTTTGCAAAATTTTCTACATAGTATTTCGGTATTTCCGAATTTTTGTGAAATTCCCCCTCCTTTGTGGTACGAAAAATTTCCTAAATTTTAGGTAAATTCCCGAACTTTGGCTGAATTTTACCAACAGTTTGTTAGGAAAAAAATCCCAAACTTTATTTAAATTCCCGAACTTTTACAGAATCTTCTCTACAGCTTGGTAGGAAAAAGTCTTTTAACTTGTATGTAAATTCCCAAATTCTTTGCGAAATTTTTCCTACGAAATGTTAGGAAGCATTTTCGGATATCCCCTACAACTTTATTATAGTATACATATCTTCAATCATATATCAAGAATTAAAAGATAATTTGTTTTCTTTCATTAACTTTGGGGAAGGAATATAGACTTTTTTATCAGATTTAACATGAAATATTAGATAATAATATTTAATTCATTTATATTTAAATCCAACGCAGAAAAATTCTAATAAATTGTAACTATCACAAGTATTAGTTGATATTTGCATATGATTGTAGTAATTTAGAAAAAATATTTTTTATTTCTCTTAATTATAAATTACCGATTTAAAAATCATTTTAGTGAACCATCCAAATTTAGGATGTTTAAATAGGAAAACATTTAAATTTCCAAATATTTGGAATGATTTCCAAGTGTTAAACATCTGAAGTTGACAAAATTTGAGGTTAAATGCGATTGAAATACTAAAAATTATAAATTAAACAAAATTTCCAATATTTTAAAACACAATGTTTAATTCTTTAGGGCATCAGAAAAATGCGTCTAATTTTTGTTGTTGGAACGATTAATATCTCCTGCCGTACCTGCCGTACCCGTTTCTTTAATTTTATGTTTCACAATTCTTTGCATTTTCACCGAAATTCGAATGTTCCTAACAACAAGTCAACATTTTTGTAGGGATGGAACCTAATTTACTGACGTTCATTCTGTGCATACCAGAAGGAATGAAATACAGGCCGGAAAGATTTTTTTCTTTTTGTTTTTCTTTCAACCCCAATAAATATAAATTCGTAGATACTCACGAAAGTTAGATCGAGACAATTTTAAATTCATTTTCAATTGCTAGCTGCTTTTGCAAACAGTGAGACCTAATTAATCTGTACAAACATTATAATATTTTTGTAGACTTTGAAATTTTAAGCTTCAATAATTATGAATGTAATTCTAGTTTGTATTATATATGTATGATGCTATTTTTGAAATCGAAATCAGAGGTTCCCTTTTAATTCAAACGTAATGGATAAACTTGTGTCTCAGCCGTGAGTGGGTTGTAGAAACACCACCCTCACAACAAAATGATATCCTTGGCATATCCCTAGGATATCTCGGCAGGATATATGATATCCTGAAAAATGCCCCATAAAGCTTCCGGGATATCCGTGGCATATTCCAGGGATATCGAGATTTCCGCTCCGGAGGATATCGTGACAGGATATCCTGACGATATCCCGTACGGAATGTCCACAGGATATCCCAATACTATAGTAAAATGTCCCACGAATATTCCGATATTATAATCAAAAATCCTGCTGATATTCTAATATATTATTAGTGGATATGCATTCAAGAAATAAAAAGGAATGTATAAAAACACCAATTTTATTGCTTTCAAGAAATTTTTAATGTATATTTTACATGTATGTAATAGGTATATGTATGAAAACTCGCTGGAGGTTAGATATGGATCCACGGATATCTGTAGCAATGGATAAAACTCATGAAAAATTTGATACAATTATTAATTTTCATATAATTAATTAATTTGTTCATGTTTTACATTAACTTTTTATTATTTCCTATTTCAATTTTATTTATATTACTATTTGAAAAGCAAAATCTTCCATCCACTGTTCAACGATGACTATTTCTGTTTTGACTAATTGCTTTTATTTTTCATTTTATTGAATAAAAAATTTTATTCATTACTTTTGTTAGTAATGATTTGATTTCCATTATAAACCCGGTTAATCTCGTTAAACTATACATTCATACATTTTGTACACTTTTGAGGTTAAGTTGACTGTAATGTAGAAAAATTATACTACGTTGTGCGTTCTACTTAAATCTACACATATATGCATATAGAAAAGCAAAATAAATACACATGCCTATACAATATTATCTACATTTAAACACGGCATAAACAAATAATCATCTCAAAATTGTGACACTTCAAATAATTTTGCAACTATAATTAAACGATCATGGTCAACAAGTCACAAGTGTTGAAAAAGACAAGACTGAAAAGTTATGAAGACGGCTCGACATACTATCTTCGATTATTATTTGTAGCTCCGGGAAAATATTTTTTGTGAAATAATTATGCGAGTTTGTTTATTTAAAACACAGAGAATATAAATTATTTGCAAAGGGTACATATATGAATTTCGAGGATTATATAAAATTATATAATTAGGATATCTTGGGGACATCCTTGGCATATCCTGCATTTTAAACATGGGACATCGTACGAATATCATAGGATGTCCCGAATTATGGAATTCGAGATATCCCGGACTACGAAAATTGGGACATTAATGGGATATCCTCAGCATATTCTGAGATATCTTTGGGACATTTCAAGGATATCGAGATTTCCGTCCCGTAGGATATCATTCGTGATGTCCCTGTGATCTATCCTGGGATATGCCAGAGATATCGTGGTTTTAGAGATACCTTGTTTTCGAGTTTATAAGAAGTACAATTTATTTTTGACACAGTAAATCCCAAACGAAAATTTTGGTCCCAAACTTAATTTCTACGAAAAACTACAACTTCCTTCATATAGAATTATACAAAATCATAAATTTCTTTATATTTTGGCATAGAAAACTGCAAAATTCTATAGAAAGTTTAAATAAAAATAATTATTAATGAATGAATTAATTAATAATGAAGAATTGTTCAATATTATGATTTTGCCTGAAGAATAAAAAATTTTTAATGAAATTTGGGAAAATCTACGACTCTAAAATGAAATTGTAATTTTTCAATACATAATTCCTTTCAGAAAATTATGAATTTCTATATAGTTTTACGAATAGCAAGAATTTTCTAAAAATACTTGAGAAAACAAATTTTTTATTTGTAATTAACACATGAGAGTAAAATAGCAGTTCTAATACGAAAAAGCTTTTAAGCTTCCCTTTAATTAAGATTTTTTCTACTAGATCTTTACAGTTCAGTGATGTCTAAAACCGCTGTGCACGTCGAAAAGAGCAAAATAATGTAGCAAACATTACTCTAC
Source organism: Andricus kollari (assembly GCA_932074435.1). NCBI lineage: Eukaryota > Metazoa > Arthropoda > Insecta > Hymenoptera > Cynipidae > Andricus > Andricus kollari. The sequence continues at coordinate 6,651 of CAKNWW010311902.1, read as the reverse complement.
ATTTTTCCCCCTTTTCTTTCTCAAAAGATCGGGAACTTTTATAAGGATTCAGTGACCTGTAAAATCAGTTCAGTGGCTGTTGATATATGGCTGGATGTCCTCCAATGCTTTTTTCCTCTTCAATATTTTCAGTACTCATTGGAACGAGATTGCAGTCCAATTTGATTTTTGTTATTACACAAGCAAATAAATCATTAATCAAATCCAATCATTCAAATTTAAAAATAGGAAATAATTACTTGCTACGAATCTCTAAAATAATCAGCTCATAAAAATGTAAGTTAAGTTGGATATCAAATATCGTTTAAATTTCTATATGTTTCATATTTTTAGATTTATATCCCTATATTTCTCGAAACCAAAATTGCTTCTTTACTGCAATAAGCACTTGCTTCTATTTTCAGAAAAATGTTTATATCGTATCTGATTCTATTTCTGCTTTATGAGCACATAAATTGAAAGCACTGGCAACACAAAAAACAATACTTTCTGTTTTAAACTTCAAGTTTCTTTTCTGACAGTTCAAAATCGTTTTCATCTTTCGTCTTTACTCTAAAGACAGATAATTTTGTATGCCTCTGAATTTCTTGTATTTCATTCACATCTTAATATAATAAATTTGTATTCTTAAGCCTCTCAATTTCTTATATTACTTACTACTTCTTAATATAATAATATTTGTTGGGGGTGCTTTCTTTTTCCATTTACATTTAATGTAGACTAATATGAAATTAAATCGACTGTTGTACAGATTGTTGGATAGTAACTTGTTACTTGTAACTAAGTTACTGAAAAGTTACGTTATTTGTAACTTTTAGGGTAACTTAGTTGCTATTTTAAAAAGTAATTTGTAACGTAACCTATTTACCATTTTTCAAGTAAACTGTAACTTTAATTTTAGTTACAATGAAATTACATTGTGCTTTTTTTGTATATCCCCTACTAAGAGATGTTTATATGCCATGGGATAAAAATAAATTCAAAAATGGATCACTCAAGCGGAGACCAACAGAAACAGAATATCGCCTTTCGCTGCTTTGCGCGCTTCGGTGCTAATGTTGTTTATGGCAACAAACGAGCAAGAGCAAAACCAAGCAGGCTTGGACAAATTTCGTGTAACGAAACTGAATTACTAGAATTAAATACATATTACTAGAATTAAATTGTTAAATTGCTAAAATATATTGTGTATTTTCTTTTATTTAAAAAATGTTCGTTTCCTTTTAAATTAAGTTTTTATGAATTATCATCTTAGTTATTTTTATTTTTTTATTAAAAAATTAAGGGGGCGTTAAAATTAAATTTTGAGGTAATTTGAAGTACCTTTATTCAGTAACTGTAACTTTTACTAAAAAAAAGTAACTTACCAAACACTGATAATAAATATACCTAGTCATTAACATTAAGATATTAAGGTATCAATTATCCAAATCAGAATATTTATTATGTATTTTGAAATATGTATTATGTATTTCTTTTGAAATGTATGTATATTTATTTATTAATATTTCAGATTTGCATCATTTTCTTTTTGCCTCTAGATATTACATATAGTCTTCATATACTTACACAATAGGTCAATTTGAATTGTAGTTACATAGAATAAAAGCAGCTAAAAATCGCTGCAAAATTTCGTTAAATATTTGATTATTTTATTATTTATATTATATTTAAACAAAGAAACTTTTTTTATCATAGTTTTATTTCGCGTCGCATCAACAAAAGTCATTAGCGACGAGCAATAAGTCCTATTAGTTTAATAAAATAATACTTATTTGGTTGCCAAAATAAAATTATAAAGTATATGAAGTGTCTCGCCATTCCGAAATTCGGGACGACTAGTCCAATATTTCCCCTTTTCCCACTCCCCCAATTGTTCGGGACGACTAGAAACAGTCTACAGTATAAGATGTTTTACTTATAGATTCAATAACTTCTGGATTTACTATATTAGGGGGAACAAATTGGTTTCTTTGAGATACTTAATTATCTTTTCAAATTGCGTCGATTTTCTTAGAATTCCTTGGTAGCTTGATCTCTTCGGTTGAGGGTTTTCCATGTAGCGAATTTATCTAGTAAGTCTGCTTATTCATTTCCTCTGATGTTTTGATATGAATGGATTCAAATTATTGCTGTAATTTTCTTGTCAGATTGTAGGCAAACAGTTTACGTTTTTTTAAATGGGATGGATCCAGCTTTCTTATGTTAGCTAACAATTAATTGTTTTATCTGAAAATATAATTATATTCTATTTTTAGTTGAATATTGATCCTTTATAGTTGAAAATTCATTATTCTGTTAAAAAATCGTATTTTTGTTGTTACAATTTGATAATTTTATTTAAAAATTCACCTGTTTGGTTGACAATTTAACTATTTTGTTGAAAATCCATTTTTTTAAATTGAAACTTAACTTGTCTATCTGAAAATTAAACTAGTCTATTTTTGGTTGAAAATTTATCTTTCTTAGATGAAAATTCCACTATTTAGTTGAAAATTTATTCTTTTTAGTTGAAAGTTCAACTATTTGGATAAAAATTCAACTTTTTGTTGAAATTTCTTATTTTTTCTATCGATTCCAACGGTTTTTTATTTAAAATTAAAATCTTTTTTGCTGATAAATCAACTCTTGCATTATTCGTTGAGAATTCATCCTTATTGGTTGCAAACTGAACTACTTGGTTGAAAATTGAAATGCTTTGTTACAAACTAATTGTTTGGCCGACGATTCATCATTTTAGTTGAAAATTCATATTTTTTATTAGATATTCAACTATCTGGTTGAAAATTGATCTATTTTTTTGAAAATGTATTATTTTATTAGGAATATAGAGCATTTTTAACTAATTTTAATATAGTATTCACATTCATTTTATTTAAAAGAATTTTTCCCCTACTTTTGGTCAAAATCACCTTCTTTTCCCACTTTTTAGACCATTCGAGCTTGTGAAGACTATTATAGATACAGTTGAATTTTGTTTTTATTTCTTCTTGTCAGTGTGGGGGGAGAGGTCGAACATACAAAAAGTGTGTAGTCTGAAAGTGAAAACATTTTAGACGCTGACATGAAAAATAAAACGTTCATCATGATTTTGAGTTCAAGTGAGACTGTTACAATGTATTTTACTATTTCAATCAATTAAATTAAAAAAAAATTAATAAATGATATCCATAGTACTGATTTAATTAGTTGAATTTTACTTGGCTCACTCTTTTGATGTCTTGTTGGTCGAGTTGCAGTCTTGGTACAATTTGAACAGGACATATTCCTTTTTAGATTGCTGCGACAACGGAAAGAGTAGTACTTATTACTGAGCCTTGAGGGTCTCCTTTTTAATTAATACCTTAATTTTTAAGCATTTTCATAAGTCGATGGCGTTATGCCACTTCAAAAGCTTTTTTTGTACGTCTGTTGGCAAACGGCTATGAATTGTTTTTTTATTTTGGAAGGCTTTACTTATATTCGTTTAAAGATTGATAAGTAGATCTAGGGTAGATCTTTTGTTTATGAATCCAATTTGTTGGGGAGCTAAAAACTGTTTCTCGTCGAGAGTCTATCGTAGATGACTATTTTTCTTTATAATTTGCACATTGTGCAAGCTAGAGTCATTGCACGATAGTTAGCTGGATATGAGAAGAGTCTTTTCCAGGCTTTGGAATCGGGACGACTGTAGCTTCCTTTCAGAGAGTGGGAAATGTTTGATTCCTCCAAATGATATTGGATATTGATAGCAAGGAATTCGATTGGGTCCAGGATTTCTATCATTAGATTCTTGTATTGCGGATTTTAGTTTTTCTATAGTAAGATCGCAGTATTGTTTTCTAGATTATTACCATTTTCAACTGATTTTCTTTGCGTAGATTTTGATTCTTCAGAGTCCTTAAATCTCCTGAATCTAGGGTGAAAATGGCTATAGTTCAAGTTTCTCGCAGTCTTCTCCTAAGAGATTTGCCACCTCTATAGAGTATCTTTCCGTCGAGTTATTTTAGGCATTCAATCTTGAAGTTGCTTTTGAACCGAAAACTTTTTTAGTTTTTGAGGGTTGGTTATTTCGAGATAATAAATACTCGATCCATGATTCTCTACTATTCTGTAAATAAGTACGACGAGCGTTTGCTCTCAATTCAAATGGAAACTTTGACGCCTTGTAAATGTAACAATTACAATTTACAATTTAAAGCACTTCTAATGCAACTTATCCTAATTTAAAATGTTTATAATTTTATTTAACTTTTATATATCAATCAAATGTTAATTATTTTTAAGAGTATCGCCTTTATAAAAACAAATAGATTCCAATTTTAAAAAGATTTTTATTTTAATTTCGCAACATTCAAACCTGGAAAAAAAACTGAAAACGTAGCAATTTGAAGTTGTCAATAGTTTGGTATGAGAAATAAAAAAAATCCATTTCCACCCTCATATAATAGAAAAAATACAGAAATATGAACCGGGAGATAAGTGGTCATTCAAAAGTGTCATTTGTTTTTTCTTATTATGCTAGATTGATTTTTTTATCTCCCCAAAAGCCCTCGAGAATAAATTGAACGTATTTCCCAGATATCACAAAGATTTCTTGTCTCTGCGTGTGAGTGCCTCTACACTGAGAAAAATGTTTCTTTGATTTCAACAAACAAATTTGTTTCAATCTAGTTTATTTGAATAAAACGAACTTTATTTGAATTAAATCTATAATTTTATTAGAATCAAACAAAATTGATTTAAATTTAACAAAAACTATGTTTGAAATAAATAAAAATCTGTTTGACCCTATGTGAAAGAAATAATAATGATAAAGTTCAACAAAGAATTTGTTTGATTTAAATTCAAATATAAGTTTTGTTTGAATTAAAAAAAGACTATTCAAACAAATATTTTTCTCAATTAAACATAAAGCGATGTGAACTCCTTATGTTTTCTAATTTTCCGGATGAAGCCTGTCCTATAATATAAACTGTTGTTCCCGCATTAGAGATTGTCAACACGTCATACCTGGGTGTGATATCCCCTGAGAGTTCCTCTTCTAACTCTTATAACGTTAAGCGAACTTGAAGAAAAAACACAGGAACTTTGAATGAAGGACTGGCACACTGCCAGATCCAGAATGGATCTTCATGTTCTTACGATCAGTTATTTTTATTATCAAGATTTGCAGAGAACTGGAGTAATGGAAATTAATATTTAAAAATCATTAATCATTCATTATAAATAAATTGGTAATTATTATTACATTATACTTTATATATGCATTTTTTTTTTTCGAATAGAGGGCATGCCACGCCCTCCCCCCTCTCCCCATTTTGTGAGGTTCTTGGAAAAAAACATTCCATCCAAGTTTGAGCCAAATCAGTTAATATTAACATAAGATTAACATGGAAAAATTTTTGTTTTAGGAAAAATAAGATTCACGTTTCTTGGTTCAAACTTAGCTTTCGGGAGAATATTAGAATTTGCTGGCAAGTCTCCAACGAATAAATTGACGCATATGTGCTCTGTTTTTCCCTTTTTTGCCATAAATTATTTTTAATCGACAAGTCAAATGTTTTTAAGTATTTTTGAACTATTTCTCATTTGTTAAAACAATTTAAATTTGTTTAAATAATTTTGTTCTCCAATTAGACAAGTAGTCATTGATAGAAATTATTATTCCAAGCATTTACCATTTGCCCGTACATGTTTAAATAATTTTCTTTCTTCTGAAATAAATGTTTAAAATTGATCTTTTTAAAATAATTTTTCTAAATTTGGTTAAGTGTATACAAATTCTTGGAATAATTAATATTTTTTTGAACAATTTTTTTACATTGGCCATGAAAAGTTTTTTTTTAGTAAGATTTCATTCTATACAAATTACGATCAATTTTGTCGTTCTGAAATTATTTCTTTAATTTTTTCCCGCAAACTGATGTGTATAGGCCCTCTGGACGCTGAAAGTAATTTTATTTTTCAACCATTTTTTTAAATTTCTCATGATCAATATAAAAAATTATTTAAGCAAATATTAATTATTTTAAGAATTTATATAGTATTTAAATATGTAACAATGATCGACACACTTGACCAAATTTAGAAAAAATCCGTTCCTTGTTATCACATTTCCATAAAAATGTACAATTAATCTTTAATAAATTGTTGAAACAAATTCGATAATGGTTTTAACCAATAATATTGGTCCGGACAATAACAAATAACCGCATTGATTACAGAAGAAGATAAAATTCAAATATTTATTTCAGAACAAGATTGTTCCAAAAAACTTATTTAAGCAAATTTGAATTGGTTATAAAATTGGGTAGTCCCGAGTCGAAGATTCGTCGTCAGTTTCAACTTCTTTCAGCGTCAGCATTATTCAATGGAAGGTGAAAATATTGAATACCGCAGTTTCGACTTTTTTCGCCTTCAACGTCGGAAACTGGCGTAAGCTCTTCTTACTGATTTAACCTTCATTTCAACTTCAAACCCTGTTGTGCCATGTTTTACCTTGTTTCACCTTCTCTTTCAACGATTTGGAAATTTCCCGAGCTGGGAAATTCTTAACAGAAAATTTTCAAATTAAAAAATATCCGAACTAGACAATTTCCGATTCGAAACAATAAAAAAAATGTTTTGTTAATAGATAATATTTATTGAAAATACAATAATCAAATACTT
>CAKNWW010311890.1:0-18190 GCA_932074435.1 Andricus kollari | reverse complement strand
TGCAGTTTTTGTTTTAATCTTAGAAAATAAAATAAAAAATGAAAGAATTAAATTTTTGGACAAACGACACAAGCTATGAAAAAAATAGACAAAAGTTTCTCACACAAAAAAGAGCTATAAAAATTTGACATAAATAATTTGTTAAAAGAAGCGTAGTTTTTGTTTTAATCATAAAAAATCGCATTAAAAATAAAAAATTAAACTTTTGGAAAAACCGTACAAAAGACGAAAAAAAAAAATATACAAAAATTGTTCAACCAAAAATGATCTACAAATTTTTTATCGACTTTTCTTATAAACCTTTTCTTAGAACCAGTTTACGCTAGGATGCGTATTTTTGGTTTGGTTTAATAACAAATTTTTGTTGTATAGGATGAGCACTTTTTTCAATTATAAATACAAGACAATGAAAATACGTATGTTTCAATACCAATGCATATTATGAATTGTCATAATATAAATTTATTGAAATGATACATTGTTCAAGGTAGTTGAGAATAAAATTTAATGCAAAATAAGAAAAAAATATTGAAGTAATCATGATAAATAAAATTTGTACTTTATATTGCAACATATGAACAAGGAATCCCAGGAATTTGATATCAAAGTGTTGAACATAATGTAGAAAGGTTCGCACTTTGGACTAAATCGAGTGCGAAGCACGAGATACGTGATGAGAATGTGTTCGTTAAAGCCGAAGGAGCTTTAACAAAAGAGAATTCACAATCACCAAATTACAGTTGTCGATGGTGTGACCTTTAATTTGAAAAGGTCTCTGCACAAATGTGCAGAAGCGCGAGAACCAACAGTCGCGCGCCCTAGGCAAGGTTATTTTAAATTGAAGAATCAAATATTTTGAAACGAAAAGTTGAATTGAATTCCGTTTATCCGTATATCAGTTATTATTGATATTTTGACGAAATAATTTTTGTACATTATGCTTCCATAAAGAAGTGTTAAATTTGCATTTTGGCCAGGTTATGGAGTCTCTCAGCCCACTGTGCATCTCAATCCATCTATTACGGCCGCCAACCTAGCATCGTTAACCTCTCTATGATCATTTCTTCTGATATGCTTAGAGCCATAATTACTCAAAACAAGCTTCGGCTTTCTACAGATTTCTCTACCTGGCGTAAAACTCTACATTGTCCTGTATACGAGAAGATTTCCAGATTTTCGATACCCGCTATATGCAACGTAGCTTAGTTTCGTACTGTGCGCGAAGCATTGTGGCTTGTAGAGCAAAATTCTTGTTAATAATCACCAATAAGCCTACAAGTCAATGTTGTGTATGAGTCTTTCATGGAGAGCAAGGACTTCGATCTTAATACAAATTATTAGTGGCACACACATACCGACGGCATTGGCTGCGCGATGAATCTCGACTCGGGAAGAGTCCAGGTGTCCAACCATTTCGAGCGCGGATGCTACTCGTATGGGTTACCATCTGCGACGTACGACCAGGTTGTGTATCTGCTGCGTTTTAACTAATGTCGAGCGGGAAGTTTGACGCCGAGGATGATTGTGTGCATTCAATTGGTAGGTTCGGATGTCTGTTTTCAAACTCGACTGTCGAAAAACCGGTTGAATCCGGGAGGTGATTTTTTGCAGTTTTCCTCTCCCCTGGTCAAACGTCTAGGCAAATGCGAGTACTTCTAATAAAGTGGGATGCAGCCGCGGGTTGTCACTGGTTGTGATTAAATTCATACAGTGATTCTAAGCCCACCTTGGTAAAAGAAGATTTTTGCACAGGCCTATACCTTCAAAAGAGACATCGCCAAATTCTCAAAAAAATGTGGGCTTCCGAATAATCTGGTAGGAATAAGATCCAGGTGACCAATATTCTGGCCATTCATATAGTGCTTTACACGTTTGGTGCAGTAAAATGAAACGTTGATGAGTTGAAGCAACTTGAACAAAGCACACGCAATATGATAACAATCCATTGAAATCATCATTCTAGATCTTCCGTACCTCGAATATACCTCCCTCGAGATAAAGGGAGGGTAGAGGTTTGCTGAGCTTGGTGTGCTTCATCGAAGAACGGTTTTGGCTGCAGCCTGCTCAGTTATAAATAGCACAGATTCTTTTATGCGACTCGTACATCAGCATCAAGTCGTCAGTGTTCCGGCGTTTCAATACCGTGCTGCATATAGAGCCGCAGAGGAGCTTTGCCTCCCATTTTAATCCAGCGACACTTCACACGACCTACTAAGAGAACATGCTGACAGGCCTCTTCACGGTAAATGCTACGGCATTATACGTAGACAAGAGCTATCGGCGGTTATGTCCAACATGTTTCTCAAGTCTGCTGGATTGAGATCAGAGATCGAGGGATTTCTTTTTGCCTGTCAAGACGGCGTTATAGACACAATGCGGCTCTAAACATGTTGTATTACCATATTCGTAACTGCCATGGTGTTAATATAACGCCCGTTTTGCCATACGCCTAGGGGGAACTGGAGTCCGTTGTATAGAATGACCAGTGTAAGATCTACTGGGATTTCTGATTCTCCACCACTCAATATATCAGTGCTACAATAGGGTGGTTATTATTTACTCTTGGTGGATTTTTTTTAAATTTCTTTGGTCTCACTCCCCTATTTTGTTAGAATGACCAAAAAAAATGATTACCACCAAATTTGAGCGAGATCGGTTAATATTAACATGTGGCCTAAAGCACTGAAAGTCTCTCATGCAATTAACATGGGGAAAAGTACCGTACAATTTCAAATGCAGGTAATTTTTTATATTTCATTTTCCTTTGGCTCTGTACAATTATGATCTTTAGACTATACGGAGAAAATCCTTGACTAATAATTACTTTATGATAATCGACTCAGTCGTGTGGTTGAAAAAACAAAATTTAATAGACGACTGAATGATGTATTGGTACGACTCATTCGTTTTTCGAGAGTAAGTCGTCTGGGCCACTGAATAGCTCCGTTGGGAGCTATTCTATTAACTTTCCTATGCTGCCTGACAAAAACTGTGTTTATTTTAAACATAGTTGTTCTCTGATTGGAACAAATTTTGTTTGATTCAAATACAATTTTATTTAATATTTAGGTAATGTAAAATCAATGAAAAAATGTAATTCAATTTAAATTCAATTTAAATTATTCTATTCAGGTGATGGATTGGCGGTATCTTATTCTTATTGTACTGATAAGCCCATTCGTCGAAGAGCTCATCAAGGCTTATCAATGGTGCGGTGCGTCATCAAAAACGAAAATATGGATACACAAAGAGTTGCATGACTTTTTTATTTTTCGAATTCATAAAAAACCCAAAAAAGTACTTTCGAGCTATTACTTAGCTCTATTGAATGGTGAAAAGATGAAATTACTTTATAAAAACAATACCAAACATGGATTTTGACCCACTTCTACTGCGAACTGGACCATAATCTTCTACAGAAATATGAGTTAGGTTAATAAATAATGTTAGGCCAATAAAACGTATTTCCGAAATTTGGCACTTACGCTTGCATGCAATGTGGCCCTTCAATTGTCTTTGCGTTCGATAAATCTGATTAATGTCATAACCTTTAAAGAGGAATTTTTAATGCCAGTGGTTAATCTGGATACAGTGCCAAAAGTCGTCCAAAACTAAACGACAATAGAACGAGCAAATCTCGATACTCATTTATCTCAAGGTTCAGCAGATGTCATCCGGGATGCAGTCTACGAAGAGGATTTACAGTTCGATGACGACCCTCCAACGGAGTTTGCATGCGACGTAGCAGGTATTTTAAACGAGTATCTTACTACTGTAGCGAAAGATATACGCGAGTTAGGTTGCAGTAATGCCATAGTGATTAATATCAAAGAGATTCCGAGAAGTAATCCTTTAGCGAGGAAACCGATTCCCTATAGTGACTAAGTGCGTAAAACAATAAAGGATACGATTCGTAAATATAAGGTATTAAGGTATGTTGCTTAAACAAATTCGTTTTACGCTAGCGCAGTATTTCTAGTAAAGAAAAAGAGCGGTAAGCCGCGATTAGAGGTTGATTTTCGACACACTGAGCGCATACATTTCTCACTTTCGAATCTGGATGATCAGCTGTCAAAAATCGGGGAGAGCAAGTTATTTGTAACTCTTGATTTAGCACTTACATAGGAAGCGAGAGAAAAATACTGCTTTTATTACACCTGATGAAACTGAGGGCTTACGCGAATGATTTTTGGATTGATCAACCCATTCTTGTATTTCCCAAAATTAATGTTCAAAGGGTAAGGTCCTTTAGGCGTTTATGATATTCTTTTCTATCTCCATGATATTTTAATTCCCGGTGAAGATTGGCCCGATTTGAGCCAATGATTTATTTTCTTTCTAGAAGCTTTGGAAAAAGCTATTAATTAAAAAAAATGTCACTTTAAAAAAATTAAAGCGTCGTACTTCGGACACGAGATTCGCGTGTTAGGAATTCAAGCGGGCACACATGAACTCCAAGCTATTCTAGGATTTCAAACGCGCTAAGCCGATTTATTTGGATTGGTGAGTTTCTTCCGGAGATGTGTTCATAAATTTTCTGAAATTGCGTCTCCACTTTTAGCCCAGATCGTGATAGAGAAGTTTGTTTTTTAGCGGAATCTAGCACGATTTATTTTTTCAGGATGCTCGAGTGTTAGCGATTTATCATTTTTATTTCAAATATTCTTCGAATGATATCCGAAGAGCGGCGTGAGTATTGATTCGCGTGCGTAATGCGGGCAATATGAGATGCGAGTGCATTCTCATTGATCAAACAGCAGAGAGAACAATATGCGGCTAAATAACGAACGCTATGAGCGATATAACCGCACGAAGCTCACGTTTTGTGTAATATGTTAATTGTTATTATCGACCATATTCAATATAAAATGCGTGAAGTTACTCTTTTGTATTGTTGAATTTGTATTCATTATTAAATCAACATTTGTTTAAATAGAGCATCCAGTGTTCTTCCTGTCTAACCTTTTCTGTAGGCAGGTAAGGTCGGGCCCACAAGGACCAGCACTGTGCTTAAGTTTGTGATATTCTGTACCTGTGCAGCTCCTTATTTTCAGTGCGTTCTTTCAGGCGTTAATTACTAATACCTCAGGGGCTGTATTTAAATTACGCAACTGCTCAAGGAGCAGAGGCGCATCATGAAGGGGGGAAAACGGACTAAATGGTACAAGTAGTAAAAAAAAGTGGAAAAAATCGATTCGCCTGCAAAATGGCGCCAAGAGAAGCCAAACTGGTCATTTTTGGCTCATTTGAAGACATTTACCAGGAATCGCTGACTGACCACATAGAGTTATATATTGTTCTTTTAGCTTTATTTGATACATTTTTACTGATTTGTATTTCTCGTTTCCTCTTTCAAACACAATAATTTTTTTGTTTGTTTACTTAACACTCTCTGCAGGTCATCCCTCGATTTTGCCGTAAATTATTCATCGTCTGTAAATGTCACCTTACACACTTTTACTGCTTTCATGTCCACATCTTGCTCATCTAAAAGGGCCATTCTTAGATATTTTGCCACGGATATTAAGAAGAACCAAGCTGACTTAACCCATCCTTGCCTGATGACATATTTCCCAGAGTTTTGTTCTATGGACCTTATCGAAAAAATTTTCAAGATTAACAAAAGCACAGGATGACTTTCTGGTTCATTCTATAGAAAAAAATTAATTGTACCCGTATGTGAGAAATCAAATATTTTACCTCCTTAGGAAAAGAGTAATCATTGCAATTTTTATTGGAATATGAGGTTCATAACCAGTAAATACAATAAGAAAACGTGGTAACAATTAAAAGAAGGATAGTGTGGCTAATCACAGTGCACTCTATGATAATCATTTATTAATCAGATAGCTTGTTATTTAAAGTAGGTTTCGCTTACGAATATGGCCTAAAAAATCGGCACCCTCCACTTTGAAAACTAGCAGCTCCACAAAAAACAAATAAAAATGCTATAGTTAGGCCGCTGCTCAGAAATCTGTACTTTCACATAGTTTCCGAGTTAAGGATACGGTGGATACACAAGAGATTTTGAAATTTTAAAATGTTTAAATATCTTGTTTTTGCAATAATTTTTGTTCAAGGTTTTCGTTTAGGAATGTAATGCAGCTATCGCACTGTTTTATCGCTCAAAATGTAGGATAATGTACACTTATTGCTATGTTATTTATGAGAACTTCATAACAATAATTTCCAGGAGAAATGTCACTTAGAATAATCTTGAGTTTAATGAGATAAGAGGTGCATGCCGAAGTATTAGAAAAAAATGTCCATTCTATTTCCATCATTGTCCACATCTGGTGGACATCTTTCTGCCGCTAGTAAATCGAACAGGCTGTGTTTTCCTACATTTTTCTAATACTTCACATATTACTGCATTCCGAAAATTGTGTAGAACATACCAAAAATGTTTAAAAAGTTTTCCACCGTCCCTTATGAAAAATAAGTAATGGTAAGTATAGGATCCAGTACTTTTGGTGAAAATACATATTCCTTCGTATTACATTCAACAACTCTCCACAGAAATCGTTTACAACAATTAATAAAACATGATTTTGTTAGCCCGGTAATTAGATCAATTACTCTAATCTTAATAATTCAGGCTCAATATTTTAATCCTTTTCAGAAAGAGTCTGAAGTTGAAGCAGTTTCTAAGAATTACTATTGAGGAATGAAATGTAGATTAGACTTCACCGATATTCTTGAACCTGGTCGTGTAGAATGCTGTGTTAAACATGTTATCGACAGTATCTGGTTAATGCGGACATTACAATGTGTGATAGCTTTGTTTTGATTTTCTCAGGAATTGTACGATGTTACATAAAGTATATATAAAGAATGGTTGCAAACTCAACAAACAGAGTGTGCACTGATTTCAAGTGACTTTAGTAAATGTATACTTTTGACTTGCCCAGTTGGTAACCCCTCGATACGTAATGTCATAATATTATAAATTTAGAATTTTATAGTTTTAATATTTTTTCATTCATTCACCAATTCATCTTTTTATGCATCATAACACTTTTCTTTAGAAAATCGATACTTACAGCAGTGATAATATTTTATTCTGGGATGGTACTACACGTGCTACAATTGTGAGTGGTTAACCCTTCGAAAAAATATCACCTAAAATAATTTAAATTTTTTTATTTTTACACATTAGAACGCCACCGATTGGAGTAAATTATTAAGATATTCCAAAACGGGGAAAAATATAACTTTACGAGAGTTTCAAAATTTTCTTATTATGGAACAGCAAGATGCCCTGGGAAATAATGCAAGCGACACATCGCTTTTCATTCGGGAATATTTACAAGATACTCAAAGAGATGTAGAGAATCCTTACTTTACTTTTGATGAATTCATTACGTTTCTGTTCTCAAAGCAAAATGATATATGGAATAGCAACTATGATAAAGTTTCCCAAGATATGACTAGGCCTATGTCACATTATTGGATCGCTTCTTCACATAATACGTAAGTCTCATCTAGCCTTATAGCCTTCTTGTAGCTTTCACAAAAAGTTTGGTAAGAGTCGGACAAAATGTATTTTCGGTAACTTCTAAAATTTATTTGGAGGACCTCTATTATTTGGATTGTAACGATTACTAAAGTGAAATCGGACATGCATCAATGCTTTTCAATTTCGGTAATCGTTACAATCCAGATTACAGAGGTTCTGGAAGTAAATGTTAAAACTTACCGAAAATCATTCTGTCCGACTTGCTTTTGTACACGCCGATTTTCTGTTTTTTACCACCAACATGATTTCATCCTTCTGAATCCATAACAACGAACGTTGAAGAAACGTATTTGCGACAAAGTTGACACTGACCACTTTTAAATTTTTGTTTCTTGACTCTAGTACAAATAAGACCCAGTAACATATAATTACCTCTTCCCTAAGACATACAATTATAGTGGATCAAAAAAACTGTGTGTCTTGCTTTAATAGAAATCTTGATTAAGATTAATTCACAGCTTTTACTATTTTCACATTCATGTGTGCCGTATACTCTATTATTTCGAATAATGAAATTTTTATTTATCAAACCATTTAGGTATTTGATGGGCGATCAAATTAGTAGTATAAGCAGTTGCCAAGCGTATGTCAGAGCATTAAAAGCTGGTTGTCGATGTATAGAATTGGATTGTTGGGACGGACCTGATGGAATGCCATTCATTTTCCATGGACATACATTAACTTCAAAAATAAAGTTTATGGACGTTATTAAAACTATTAAAGAGTATGCATTTGCAACGTCAGAGTAAGTTATATTTTATGTATATTTAATCTTTGTGGGCGTCTGCTTCAAAATTTGGTCAGTGTTGAGTAAAAGTTATTTTATCAGCTTGAGTGAGCTTTATTTAATGCATCTCTAGTGTTTATTGCCTATGCTTATGTACGGATGTTCGACACAAACCGATCTCTTAAAGCTGCGATGCTCAAATAATAATGTACGTCTTGCGGAGCTGGCGTCATCACGAGCGTGCATGTTACGACGCATCAGACATGCACGTAAAGTGTATTATTTTTTGCTGCAATGTGTAGAATAAATAATTAGTTTTGTGGATAAATAACGTGAAAGTCCTTTGCTGAAGAAATGTGGATGGAAATTTAATAGAAATTATTTTGATGATACTATTATAAAGCGCGTCAAACAAGTTTGATTAATTCCATATATTGTGCCTGTTTTTTGAGCCGTTGCTAAAGTGCCTTTATTTTTATTATAATAATATAGAGATTTCTTCCTCGCAATATCGAGAAATGTATTAAAATTCTGCGTCTCATAAGTCTAAGTTAAAGAAAGATCAGTTTTGTAAAAAGATATTGTAAAAAAACTTCAAATTGCGATGTTTTCGAAAAATTGGAATAACTCTGAGAGTAACTAATATTTGTTAAAGTTCTCGGGCTCATTTCAAAGATAATTCTCCATAGTAATTTTCTAATTTGTTGAAATATTTTTAGAATATACCCTAGAGAAGACTCTAAGGAAAAAATTATAAAAGTATCTCAATAATTTAGTAAACTACATTGGAGACTTACCTTCAAAATGAGCCCAAGCACATTAAAAAATTTTGATTATGTTGAGAGTTATTTCAATTTTATGAAAACATCTAAACTTGCAATTTTTTGCAATAGCTTTTTATAAAATCCACATTTTTCTTCAACTGCAGCTTATTAGAGGCATAACTTTATTGTAATCAGTTTCTCGGGATTACGAGGGAAAAATTGTTATATCAAAATTATAAATATTCAGGCACTTTAGCTTTAGCTCAAAAAATAGGTTTGTAGACAATTTACGCCGATACTGTATTTCTAATGTTTATTCATTAATAACATTAATTGTAATATCGTCGCTCTAGAGTTATCCTACGCCATGTCCACTTTTTGAAATTTTTGAACTATTATTATTTTTAGGCTCGGTAAGGGTTAAACTTGGTTTTTTAATAAATTTTTCCCTGAAATTGATTTCCTCAGCTGCTACAATTATCAATTAAAATAGTGACGTTAATTAAAAGTTAGAATTATATCACGCCATGTCCTTTTTTGCATTGCTATAAGTGGAAAAATGCCAACTTCGTAGTGCATATTTTACATGGATAACCTAAGTTCAATTTGAGAAATAACAATTTTTAAAAATATATTTAACCTTAAAAGTAACCATCGGGATATTACACAAAGGTCAATAATTTTCGAATAATTCATTTAATTCGAGGTATGTAATACAACAGAATAATGTAAGCTATCATTCTGTTAAACTTTTTACTTAAGAATTACATTATAAATAGTTCATTCATCAATATTTTGTGGACATGGCGTACTATAATTCTGAGAAAAAATGAATTTTTTCAATCTCATATTACGTCATGTGCAAAATCAATTTTCCACATCAGCTAAAATACATTCATAATAGTATTAAAATTATTGTCAATATTTTCTTGATCATGCATTATTTTTGACCGGTAAACTTATTTCGACATTTGACAACGTTTTTGTAGAGTATATTATGCTTAAACTTTGAACCTCATTTTCTCAGTTTAACAGTTGAGGGACATGGCGTACTATAGCTTTAGGGCGACGATATGTGGACCTCTATATGAAAATGGCCGCTTTCATACCCCTGCAGCTATGTCCCAGACCTCTAACCCAGCGATAGCCCACGTGATATTCTACAGGAGAGAAATTTGAATAACTCAGGGATGTCCCTTGGATATCTCGAGATATAAATGGGATATCCCAATTTCCGTTTATGGGATATCCAAAAATTGTAATATGAGATTTCCCAGAAATATTCCGAACAGGATATATTTTTTATGAATACAAATTTTCATTATAATTAATGTGCATTTGATTGTTTGCACGTTTAAAATATTTAAATATGAATTTAATTCTACAAAATACTTTTCCATAAACTAAAAATGTGTAGTCGGGAAACTTTGTGAGATCCCAATTTTTGTAAATTATTAAACTTGAAGTAACAACCTAAATGAAAAGTAATGACTGGGAAAAAATGAAAATTTTCTAGAAACCTGAAAAAATAAAAATGGTCGTATTGATACAATTAATATAATTGTATACACAATATTCTGCATTATTTCCGAACCACGTGTAAGCAAGAATATGCCTCAATGACTCCAGCGGCCACATATTATACACACGCCAGTCGCATCACCTCCTAAGTAAACAGGACCAAGGCCAAACCAAAATGGCTGTCGTCTGTCTACGTCTATCGTTGGTGTTTCTTTTGCGCTGCTCTAGATCCGAGTGTGAATCTTCAATATTCCGAATTCGGACAGTTTTTAAAGTAAAATAATAATTGGGAGAAAAGTTTATTAACTTGTTTAAGTGTTCAGAATTAAAGAAATCTCCCAAAAGACAAGGAGTGTATTAGATCCACTGTGAAGTTAGCTGACAAGCGCAGCTTGGCTCTCACATGCGCGCACACGCTGGAATGCAGGTTGCTTCGCAACCCTCTCTCTGATGGTCCGATAATTCTGCGCATGTGAGAACCGTGCTAGGCTCGTCATCTAACCTCACAGTGGCTCTAATAGGGTACACTATTAAGCAAGATCAATATCGTCTTATGCTGGACGGGTGTCTTGATTCTTACACATTTTGCAGTTTATTACTTTGTGGAAAAATATCCGCATGCAAATAACTTAAAAAACGGACATTTTTTCTTCAACACTGTAAGATTTTTCGATGAGGAGAGCATTTTGTTAATTACTGAATTTTCTTATTGAAATACATAGAAAAATGGCAACTTTGACGAGTGTTGAAGCAAAAACTTTTGATTTTTTCAGTTTTCTAATAAATATATTTTGTCAGGAAACAGAAAGTTATAAACTCCAAAATACGTGAGAACCATACACATTTACTAAAAATAATTTCTTGATTCGTGTATATCTGTCGCAGAGTCCTTTAGCTTTTTAGAAAAATGTTTACTCACTGAATTCTAGCGAATATACGAGATTATCTTGGCAGCGATAAAGTGCGGCATTCATGCGGCAAATATTTAGAAAATCCTTTTGGATTTAATAAATAAATATGTTAATCATTATTTTTCCAGGTGTCTAGGAATTTTCCACATGATGCAGGGATATCCGGATGCTATCATTAGGATATCCTGGGGACCGTTTTGATATATCCCATCAGTCCGCCGGGATATCCTAAAGATATCCCATGGGCATCTTTTTGTTGTGAGATTATGGAGGTCCATATGTAATCTGTGACTATGATGTTAACATCTCAACCTTGGAACTAAGGTTCGTCCATTACGCGTTGCTCAAGAGTTTGTAACATTTATTACATTTTTTACGTATGTAATACACATGGAACACAGTATAAAATACCAAAAGTTGTAAAACTAACCTCGCTTTTGAAATAGTTTTGTTGTTGTTGTTGTCAATTTAATACTTTTTATAATTAAATTCAAATAAGAACAAATAATTATTGATCGTACTTTTGCGGAATACATCGTGTATTCGTAAAAGAGAATGAACCTTGCTATAACCTTGACTACGATTTTCTGGGCCCATATTTTCCGAAATTTTCGCGCTTTTCTTATTATGTATTATTTATTCTATTACTGTACGTGTTATGTGAGAATACATTTTTAAAATGAAGGCCATCTTATTTTTATTTCAACAAACTAAAGCTAAACGTTATATTTGTGATGAGAACAAATACTTTCGTGGGATTACGTACTTAACCAGATAATAGTCTATTATGCCAGCATTATACAGAAATTTGATAATATATCAATTTTTCCTATTTATGCTTCCGCTTTTTACAATTTTACTATTCATTTCTTTCATTTATGTTTAGTATTTATTTTATTTTAGTCATTCAATTTTTCACCTTACTCTCTTACGAGGATTCGCCAAAGCAGTCGTTATATTAATATACATATATTGTGGTCTAGAGAGGCACTGTGACAAAAAAATTTTCTTCAAGTATGGAAAAATAAAACATTCATTTATCAATTACAAAATATGAGGGATCCACGGTAATAGGTTGGCGGGTTCTTCGTGGGGGTTATTCGATGCCATCCCTGTTCGTTGGAATTTTATAAAAACGTGGGTCCGTTGGTGCCGTTTTAAGGGCGACATCCGCTGATATCTTATCAAAAATAAGGGGTCGGGTGGGTGGTACCGTTTGAAAACGTTGCTCCTGGCCAATGATTGAATTTAATTTTCATTGACGTCGCGTCGGTGCTCAGCTCAGTTACGCGTCGAGTGCAGACTAGAAAGAGAAACCGTGTTTTTCCGGATTCCTTAGTACTTCTAGTCGGTACCGGAAGTAGTAAAGAACTGCCATGAGATTTTTGAGTGGGACCGTCTCGTAGGTACGAATGCATAGGTGCAGTAAGGTAGTTTTGCAAGCTTTGCTAATTTCGATTGGATAGACGATTTCAAGGGACAATTTGCAAAAGGGCTATGGAAGGTAGCTATTTTGAGAATTGCTGACTTCTCAAAGTCTTTAACAGTTGATAATTAATTGTTCTCAATTAAGTTTATAGATTTTAATACTTTTAAATCAATCCATTAGCTTCAAGTAATAGTTTTGTAAGTATTCTGTAACGATAAGAAATTATTTTAATTAAGTAATAGAAATTTAACTGATATTATCATGGGTTAATTATTATAGGTTAGAGCCGGTGCCAGAAAAGGTCGTTTGTTTTCGCAGGAAGGACATTGGAAGAGAAGGAATAGCACTCGCACTGCGAGTGAGTCGTTGGATGTAGCTGTGAATAGGTACACGCGTTCAATAGTGTATGCATGAGTGCTTACCTTGCCGCCATTCGTATCGTCGTCTTCGCTCTTTCGTTTTCTCTTATTCTCACACAGCTCATTCATCTTCTATCCTACTCTAACTTATTAGCATCGATGAAAAAAGGTACACGCCAGCTTACATTGATCATGCTTACGTTGAGAATATCTTCCTGGTAGGTTGATTTTAATTTTGATTAGATTAAATACAAAATTTAATGATGTACCAGGACGGTTCGTAACACCGCTCTTTTCTCCTCGGATCAGCGATACGGTCGCAAATGAAAAGACTTGTGACTTATTAGTCGTATTTCATGCTGAACTGACTAAGTTTGAATTAACTGTCCTTGATGATCCAGGGTATTTTAGAATCACCGCACGAAGGCATTGAAATCGTCCTTCCAAACCGAAGTGAACTTGTTTTCCTCTTGGAAAACTTTCGACGGGATCTCCCTCTCTTCTTGGTATGGATTTCGAGAGTTCCTTCGAGGTATTCCAAGGGTGAATCTGATTCCGGAACCACAGTTTCGTCGTTGAAAGAAGGGGCTTTACAAAAGTGGGAGGATTACCGATGCCCAACGTTCGTATGGGAATAGTTTAAAGAACTCCTATTCAAGCCGTACGATTCGCCGATTATCCTGGGAAGGTTACAAGCCCAACTCTTTTTCGTTCGGCAAACCGATAAGTAATCGGTAGGGGTGTTATTTAGATCGGATGAGACTGCTGTATAAGAGACTGCACCCACAGGCCGCCGAACAGAGTTTGGTTATAGCTCTGATGGACAAGCTATCCCCCACCGCCCCACTATGGGATGAATTTTTTTATATTGAAGATAAATCGTTAGCAAACATAGTAAAAATATAGAGTAAGTGTAAAAAGAATGTTTTGACCTTACAAATTTCATTTTTCGGAGTATTTAAGGACTTCTGGGGTCGCTGATTTCAAATCAATATATCCAAATAAAAATATCAAAACTCAAAATGGCGAATCCGATATGGCTGATTACAATTTTAAAAATTAAACCGATTTGACTACAAAATGCTAGACGGGGGTTTTTCGGGTCATTGATTTCAAGACCGAACTCAAAATGTCAAAATTCAAAATGGCGAATCCAATATGCCACTGGCATTTACGAAAAATAATAATATAATATATCCATTCTAAAATATAAATTGAAAATCCTTTGCAGACAAATTGAAGAGGTTGATGCAACTAAAAGGGATGAGATAAGTGCAGAAAGTGATTCCGTGGAAGATTAAAGCGATAAAGAAAGTAGCGGCAGCAGTGACAGTAATGATCTAAATACATCAATATTTCATAGCAGAAATTATCGCTAAAATAACTGTTCAAAATTTTTTCAAACTGTGTTTTTCAGCAAGAATATTTCATGTGACGTACATAGAACACCATATTAGATCCGACATTTTGAATCTTGACATTTTGAATTGGGATTTAAAATAAGCAAGCCGAAAAACCCCCGTGTAGAATTTTGTATTCAAATCGGTTAAATTTTTACAATTGTGATCCGCCATATTAAATTCGCCATTTTAAATTTTGAAATTTTGAGTTCGGATTTGAAATCAGTGACCCCCAAAACCCCCGTGTTGCATTTTGTAGTCAAATCGGTTTAATTTTTACAATTGTGATCCGCTATATTGGATTCGCCATTTTGCATTTCGATATTTTTAATTTGGATTTGAAATCAGTGACCCCATAAGCCCTTAAATACTCCGAACGATCATCAAGCTCTACAAGAATTAACAGACCGGATTTGGAATCAGCATGCAAAAATCTTCTTGAAAATATATGAGGAACATAAAATATCATATTTATACGCTCGTGGTATTCGATAAACGAAATTTTTTACACAAATTGCTAATTTCAACATAGATTTTTAAGGTGAAAACATTCTTTTCACACTTTCTCTATATTTTTCCTATATTTGCTAAGGATTGATTTTCAATATAAAAAAATGTATCCCTCTAGTTCATTTCTATCAAAAGTTCTACGATTTTGAAACAAAATTTATCAAAATCGCCCATAGTGAAACGGTGAGGGATAGCTTGTGCATCAGAGCAATAACCAAACTCTGTTCGGAGGCCTGGGGGTGCAGTTTCTTATACAGCAGTCTCTTCCTATGTAAAAACACCCCTTCCAATTACTTATCGGTTTGTTGAACGGAATAGAGTTGAGCATGTGACCTTCCCAGGATAATTGGCGAATCGTTCTACTTAAGTAGGAGTTCTTTAAACTATTCCCATGCGAACTTGGGCCTCGGTAATCCTCCCACCATTGTAAAGCCCTTCCTTTCAACGATGAAACTGTGGTTTCGGGGTCCGATTCACCGGAGGAATGCCTCAATGGAATTCTCGAAATTCATACCAAGAAGAGAGGGAGATCCCGTCGGGACCTATTTGCGCTCCCTGAGTTGTCCCTGGATATTCAGTCGGGTAGACTACCGGATAGATAGATGGATAGGTTCCTGGATATACAACCGAATAGGTTCCAGGAGGTGCAGCTGGCTAGGCT
This sequence comes from Andricus kollari, assembly GCA_932074435.1. Taxonomy (NCBI): domain Eukaryota; kingdom Metazoa; phylum Arthropoda; class Insecta; order Hymenoptera; family Cynipidae; genus Andricus; species Andricus kollari. Next base: position 2,389 of record CAKNWW010311890.1, on the reverse strand, counting down.
GCTAGGGGAGGATCCAGGTAGGCACCCTGATAAACCGCCGGATAGGTTGCTGGGGGGAGCAGCCAGGTAGGCTCCCTGGTAAGCTGCCCTATAGTTTGCGGAGGTGCAGCAAGATAGGCCCTCTGATAAGCTGCCGGATAGGTTGCGGAAGGATCAGCCCAATAGGCTCCTTGATTGGCAGCCAGATGGTTACCCGAGAATCCGTCCGAAGATACGCTTGAAATCGCAATTGATGGAATCTCGGTTAATAACCCCGTAGTTGCAGCCGGGTGGCTTCCAGGATGGGTTCCGGAAAATATTTCCCCAGGTATGCCTGGGGTTTCTGTGGGTGAAAGTCTGGGCAAAACTCCTCTAGGTTCCGCTGGATAAACTTCGACCTACAACACTGGGGCGGAAGCTTGAGTCGTGATCATCTGGCCTCCTGGCGTTGAAAATAGGTGACCGTCAGGTGGATATCCATCCTGGAATCTTGACGTGACTTTCGGGTGCATTCCCGATGAACCCGATAACGGTCTGGTAAAATCTTCCGAATATGCATTTGTTTTTTCGGAACCTGGGCTTGGGATCGCGGAAAAAGTGCTATCTGGCAGATTAGTTCGTTGTGAAGCCGGCAGAATACCCATGACTTCTCCCGAGGTTGCCGGAGCCATTGTGTTCTGGGAAACCCGGGGAAGTTAACGGTTGTGATAATCAAAGTCGACCCTGGTGCACTGTGGACTATAGGACTGCTGGATGTGATCAACGAGGTGTGAGTTCCAATCGCTGATTGAGTCATCAGAGATGCAGTGGTTATAGTATTCGGAAGGTTCTTTGAGGACATGACAGGCACCAGACTGGTAGGGAGCCATGAGGGTGTACCGCTAGACGTACTAGCTCCAGCGAAATTGAGAAGGGAGTTGACCCCATCCGTTAGGGATCTGTCTGTCGAGTTTGGGTGCCATCTGCAATAAGTGTCCCTTGCTGATTTCTTGTGCACTGCCGGAAGTGATTAGGTGAAAATCGTCGATACAGCCCCGTGAGACGGGTTTTACAGGTGTCCCTGGGGTCCTTGGTGGTCCTGGCCAAGCGGGCGTGCTACTTGGGAATATTATCGAATATTCACCTTTCCTAAAAAGGGGATTGGGCGCCAAACATTTTATAAGAAAATTTTCTTTAAGTATGGACAAAAAAAACATTTATTTGTTAATTACAAAATATTATGGATCCAGAAAAATAGAACAGAATAGATTATTAATGGTCGAAAAGGCTTCGGCACAGTAGCCAGCTGGGGACGGATGATAACCGACTTCAGCCGTTTGGATGTCCTGTACGCCCTTGAACGAATAGGGTCCCCTTCGGGAGCCTTCCTTGACACACCTGCCGGTGGAAGCAGTCGTCAGTATATTTAGGGCAGATATAATATATATAATATATCCTATATAAACATTCTACATTCGCGCCTGCATAACCTATTCTGAAAAACTGCGGCAGTTTTAAATCCATGAGATATGTCTCCTTATACTACTTCGCGGCAGAACGTTACAAAACACAAGTTTAAATATGCTAGAAAGTCACAACGAAATAGTTAGTTGTAATTTGGGCGGGGGAGCTCGTGCAAGCCCCCCCCCCCCCCCGGGCATTTAAGCTATAAAGCCCATTGTGCCACACCTGTGTTTATTCTCAAGGCAGTACACCGAATTTGAGCACCTTCACTGAGTTAGATCTTGGTGCATTCCGTTGTTTCCAAAGGTCTAGAAATATAGCTCTCGGGTGCAAGGCGTACCCAATGGCACAGCAAAGTAAGCCTCAGCCACTCTGCCATCCCACAGCTTCCCTAGACATGCAGTAGAAAAGGCGGCCAAGCTAGGGTGGACAAAGCGGTTCTTCTAAGGCCGTCAGTTAGATAAGAATTTCACAACCACAAAAATTGGTGTTTCTGCAGTAAATAATTTGCAAGTAAGAAATTCGGAACATGGACGTCTGAGCGACTACAGACATCGACAATTTCTCATAAAAAGTTTGAAATTGTAATTTTCTACAAGTATCAAGTAAATTTTTAAGGATAGCAATATATCATGAAGATTTTTATATTGCCCATCCAAAGAACATAATTTTTGCACGCAAGTAATAAAAAGATACATAAACAAAGTTAATAATGCATCCTATAGATGAAAACTCGTAACCTCCATTAGTCTTATGGAGGAAGTTTTCTTAGTCATCACTTTCTAAGCCATGGGGTGACCTTTATTTACTAAACTAAAAACTGACAGAAGTAAAAAAGTAGGTTTCTCATTTTATCGATCACAGATAATTATATTTACGTATTTTTACTATTGTATATATACTTCCAATAATAGCTCCAATTATTAAAATGAATTTAATTAATTTATGTATCTATGTTTCTATCTTT
>CAKNWW010311886.1:0-12721 GCA_932074435.1 Andricus kollari | reverse complement strand
TCCTATGAAATCCCTGAAATCTTGTGAAATTCATTGAAATCTTGGAAAATCTCTGGAAATTCTTTGAAATCTGTTTAGCGTAAAATCTTTCAAATTTTTTTTAATCCCGTACTCCTTCGAAATAATTGGAGGTCCTATAATAGCCCTTAAATTCAGTCAAATTCTTTGAAATCCCTTACAATATTTGGAAATCTTACAAAATTGTTTGCCATTTCTTGAAATTGTTTAAATCTCTTTAGATTCTTTAAAATCTTTTAAAATAACCTAGAATCTTTAAAATCCTTTAAAATGTTGTAAGTTCCTTAAAGTTAGTTAAATAAATCAAACATTTGTTTGTTGTTCCTCTACTTTCTGCGTCACTTCTTTCAATACATGAACATTATTTATTTATGTGCGAAGTTTTTTATAGTGGTTTTCTATAATGATTTTCCTGGTCCAATATCATATGGTCACACGCGGCAAGTTACACCTTCGGCATGTCACATCTGCGGCGTGTCACATCTCCAGGTTGTCACATCTGCGGCATGTCATAACTACGGCATGTCACATCTGTGGCATGTCTAATCTGCGGCATGTCACAAATGCCGCATCTCTACCTATTCACAGGGGTGCGATGACAGATGCCGCGAAAATGTCAATTTCACTGTTTAAAATGCCACGCGGGAGAGGAGCCGCTAGACAGAGATACCGCAGTTGTGACATGCCGCAAATGTGAAATGCCGCAGATGTGATGTGCCGCAGATGTGACGTGCTGCAGAGAGACTTGCCGCATGTGAAATGGTATATCCCCGATTTTACTAAACTCTACAAAAAATTATATGAAATTCATTATAGGAAAATCATTATAGGCCTACAGTGCATTCCCTATATTTTTTCGTAAGTGAAAATGAGAATTATGTCAATACGTTAAGCTTACTAAGCCTACTTTATAAAACCAAATTTTTCATATATAAATTTTAATTGATTTACTCATCATTTTTAAAAAGATGTTACATCTTCAAAAATAATATAATCAATAGTTTGATATTTTAAGTTTGGAAACTCTTAGTTGTTCAGATAGATATCCTAATTTTATGAGATCTCATTACGAAGTTGTTGGGTCCTATAACTTCGTAGCGAGCGCTGCTCTCTCGTCCCCATGACATCGCCGTTACGAGAAACTCGGTAGTAAGTATCATGCTTCCTGTATTTCAAATCGATCGACGATTAGGAAAGGGATGTGAATTTGGAAAATCAGAAACCCATCCCTCCTCTTACAGACAATTGGTTTATATAAATCTCTATCTACTTTAAACTCGCATGTTCATTTCTCATTGTTCTAAAATACAAGTCTCTACTAATGAGCCGGATTTGTCACATAAAGTTCGCTAGAATATCCCGCATTTCGATCTTTCCTTCCGGCCCAACGTTCTTACCTCCAATAATTTTTTGAAGAAAAAGCAGCACTTGCTTTAACCATTTAACGCTATCCAATTAATTTCCAGCATCATTATTAATATTTATAAAAAAATTTTAGTAATCGTCGTTTTTCCACAAGTTCATATATGACGAAATGATAACGAATGAAATTTACTATATGCTTCATGGAGTTGCCGACAGAAGTGTGGCGTGTTTTCTGATACGAGTTTAACATCTTGGATGTTTCAGTTTAACATGAACATATATTTGAGTCTAATATGTCAAAAAAATAGAAGATGTTACTTTTCAATATCTGTATGATTGGCAATACCATCTTATACTTTGAACATCTACTGTTGAAAATCCATCTTTTTCCATGCAGCAAATTATTTCTGATAAACACTGATATGCCTGGAAGTCTTTTCCTCTCAATGTTAACTCTAAATATATTTATTAATATTCTCTCCTTTGTTGCATTTTTACGATGCCAGGAATTTGTTAACATTTTTTTTCTGTTAAAGTACCGTCTAGATATAATAACAAACTATTTGAATTTTGCGAACGATGGCGCTAGAACGGAACAGTTCAATAACAACTTCACACACTTTACCCTCTTCCCCTTTTCACCCATTTTGCAAGAATTTTTCTTCTTCCCCCGTTTTCGAAAAACTTTCCCTTTTTCTTGTTCTTTTGCTTAAATGCAAAAGGAAATAATAGAACCCAATAAGAAAATCCAACTAGTTTTGATTAAAAGTTAATTTTTTGTTGTTGAAAAGTCTACTATTATATTTTTTGGTTGGATTTCATCTCATTTGGTTTTAATTTCTACTATTTGGTTGAAATTGTTATTATTTTGGTGGAAATCCCACTATTCTGTTAAAAGGTCATCTTTTTTGGTCAAAAATTCAACTACATGGTTGAAAGTTTAACTATTTTGTTAAAAATTTATTTTTTTCGTTATCGACTCATCTCTTTGGATGAAAATTATTTTTTTAATGAAAATTCAACTGCTCGTTTGCAAATTTAACTATTTTTTTTAAAATTCGTATTCTTGAGAAAATTCATTTTTTTGACTAAAAATTTAACCATTAAGTTTTTGGTTGAAAAATATTTTCATTTGATAAATTATCTACTATAGGGGAAACCTCTCTACAGTGGATAATGCAACCTACAGTGGATAATCATTAATTAAAAATACTAATATGTGTAAAATAATGAATTTAATTTAATTATTAGTTACTAGACTATACGAGTTAATAAATTAAAATTTAATTTAATTATTTTCCTTTTATTTGTGCTCTTAATTAATGATTGTCCACTGTAGGGAGGTTTCCACTAGTTTAAAATTCAACTATTTGGTTAAAAATCCTGTTTGGTTGAGGGTTTTATTATTTTGATTAAAATTCATATTTTTGAGTTGAATGATCACCTGTTTTGTGGAAAATTCATCTTTTTGGCTTAAAAATTCAACAGTTTGGCAGGAAATTAAACTATTTGGTTTAAAATAAACTCTTATCTGCAAAATTCATATTTTTGATTATAAATACAAATAAGTATGATATAAAATGCAACAAGTTGGTTAGAAATTAAGGTATATTTTAAAACGTATCTATTTCGAAGAAAATTACCTTTTTTGTTGACAAATCATATTTTGGGGTTGCAAATTCAACTGTTTTGTAAAAAATTCGTCTTTTTGGCTCTAAAATTCCAAAGTTTGTTGAAATTAATTTTGTTTAATTCAACTCTTTGTTTAAAAAATGTAAATACTTACTTGAAAATTCGTCTTTTTGGTTGAGGATTGAACTTTTTGGAAAAATTAGTCTATTTTGGTTGAATCCAAGTGGGTGAAAATTCATTATTTTTATTGTTCAAAATTAAGTTCTCAAACTTTAAATTTAAGGATTCCATTTTTGGTTCAAAATTTAACTATTTGGTTAAAAATGCATCTTTATTGATTGAAAATTAACTTTCTTATTAAATATTCATCACTAGCGGCTTGAAAGTGAATTGTTTTCAAAACATTTGACCTTTTAGCTTTAAAAAGTAATTATTTTGTTGAAATCTCGTTGTTTTTTTTGTAGAAAATTAATCTTCTTGGTTGAAAGTTTACGTTTGAAAATTATTGTTTGTATGTTGAAGATTCAACTATTTGGTTGAAAATTTTACTTTTTCTATTTTACTAATGCAACTGTTTGGTTAACTTTTAAAATTACAGGAATGTAAAACGTTTCATTTGAATTCAGTATGGTATCAAGATTAATTTTTAAGAGAAGAATTTATTTTCCTATTTTTGTAAAAAATCCTCCTATTTTACCTGTTTTTAGAGCATTTTGGGCTGTGAAGTCTGATATTTTAAATTAAGCGAAAAAAAAACGAAAAACAAAAGTGAAATTCGTGTTCAGCTAACGGCTGCGTTACTTCACGGTTGTCAACGAGCGGGACCGATGGCCAAAAATAAATAATCATATGTGGATGCTGCCACCTGTTTAAATTTTTCTGGGATTAAAGGATTTCTTTTTAGTTTAAAAAACGTTTTGGATTCTGTTTTGCTCATTAGGTAATAAGCAAACGCGCTCGTAATGCGCACTCTTCTTCTAGAAAAAAGGCTTTTCAGGTCCTCTGGCTCTCCCTGCCTAAATCTTCTCCAACATTCTATTATAACGTACATTCCTATGTATTCATATTCTTGCTTGCCTGTGCGCTCATAGGCTGTAAGGTTGGCATATAGGTTCCAAGAGGAAAGTCAGGAGGAAGTTAGATAGGGTCGGCAGCCCGGTCGTCTACCAGGACAGCCTACTAGAGTATTCCTCGAGAGGTTGAAACACGGCAAGAACAACCCCTCGGAGTAGAAGCGTGCCGACGTTGGGACCGAAGCTCTTGTTGTCCGACTAAAATATTCAAGACACTCGACGGCACAATGATATGTGCACTTCTCCCATCCATGCTTGCTTCCTTCCATCCTTCCCCTTTCCTTCCCCTTTTCCACCTGGCTTGCTCAGTCCTAACCCTCTCTTAATATCCAGCTTCCGCTCAGATTCTGACAAAACATTACCCTCTTTTGGGCCATTAAAAAAAGTACTTTTTCATGTACAGGAAACTTGAGGTAATGGATAACGAGCTAATTTAGTTGATTTATTAGTTAAGTGGAAAACGTGGACACAATACATATTTCAGGTTATTATGAACATTTATACCAAAAACCTCTCAATAATTGTATGTACGTTTTACTTAAAAAATGACCTGAACGACTACACAAGTGTACAAGGAAAAATAATAAAATTATGATTTGAAACGGGGAAGAATAAAACGGGTAAAGAGGATTAAAAAACCTATAATAATGTAAGAAAATAAATATGTCAGCAGTAAAAATGCCTAGTCCAGTTAATATCAAATACATATAATAATCAGAGCAGAACTATATTCGAGCTCGAAAACAAAATAATAAAATAGTTATTGGTGGGTGATTGTAATTATAGACATGTAATTGTTACAGATGTAATTTCCAACTGTAAAGAAAATTTTATTATATTTTATTCAAAAATATTTTTTGCAATGATTTCCGACAAATTTCCTCGTAAATGATGATAAGGATTGAGGGGTGAATTCTCATGATCTGTTACTTGTGTTATTGTTTCATAGAATAAATAAATCAACTGACGAGGGCCGCCATTGCGTGCTGAAACGTTTGCCTTAATAACTAACTAATTCAATTTCATTCTGTTGGACCCTAAAGCCAAAACCATTGCGCCGACTACAATTTTACAATCAAGTATGATATTTTGAAAAAAATAAAATAAATAATTAAGTCATAAAACTCATTTATAAATTTTTAAAAATACAGTTTAAAATATGTTAAAAATTAAATTAAAATTTTAAGAACAATTATTCTTCATTATATCGTATTATATTATATTACATGGGTTTGAATCCCAGATGATTTTTTCACAGACTAAAAGAAATGTGTAATAATGCATTAACACGAGCCAGGTAGACCAACAAAAAAGAATATCTAAAAAAAATTATAGCGTAATGTTTAATTAATATAGTTCCAAAACATGGAAAGTATAGAAACTATCTGCTTTTTAATTCTAAACACTTCATTGACATTAAAAAGAATAAATAAACTGATCGTTTCCACATTCTGCTAAACTCAAGTTTTGTCTACACTTAAGCGATCACAGAGCTTCCACAGAACTAAAAAAACAGTTACAAAATATAACTCAATAATTATAAATAAGTTAAAGTTTCTGTTTATTTTAAATATTTGTTGTTTTAAATTAGATATAGATTTTGTTTAGCGTTAAATTTATCTTGGATTTTATAAGTAATTCTGAACATTTGAACAAAGAATATGTATTAAGATTGTAGTCTATGGACTGAAATAGGTTTGATAAAAGCAAAGTATTTGTTTGAATGAAACAAATTGTACCAAAGAGATTATTTGTTTCAATCAATATGGTACATATTTTTCTTTAAATTACATTAAATAAATGTTTGTTAGTTAACGCAAAACATTTGTTTCTTTCAATTATATGATATAAACCGATTTTTCCTGTATGATCTAAACACACGTTTTACTCTTAGCTAATGGAATTTAAATTATTCATATAGTATTGAGAGTAGTATTAGTTCGAGACATAGGTCACTAGGGCCATGGATTCAATATTTAATTGGTAATACTCTATATGAAATATGAAAGGAGAAAAGAACGTTTAAGTCTGTCAGAATGTCACAATATTAGTTTGCAATTTCAGAAAATCTCTGCATGGTCATGGTCCTCCAGTCACTAGGATCGTACGACCTATTATTTTTATTTGCATACACACCAACAGCTGTCAAGCATCCATGAATATGTATGTGAAACCCCTTTCTCTTCTCTCTTGACTTCTTTCAGCTCTCTTCATACTCTATGTAGAGAAAAGCCGACACCCGAGGTTCAAGACCCTTTACATAATTTTGCGTCTCAATCCACTCAAGTGTTGGGAATACAGTGGCTAGAGCGTGTTTTATCCGATAGAACACAGGAAGAATCATTCTGCTGTTAGTGCTTTCGAGAGTTGTTAATTATTCAAGCAACCACTGAAATCGTACCTGCTAATGGACTGATTCCTTCTACGAATTACATGTTTCGTGCGTAGTGTTATAAGTCCAGGTAACACGTGGTTTGATCTTATCATGATTTATCACTTAATACACCTTTAACCGCATAAAAAGTAACCACTTCTAGAAGACTTGAACACACAAATAATTAAAGATATATTTATTTTTTTATTTTCATTGATTCAAATTAGAATAAAATGGAAAATGCGATAGGTAAGTAATATTTTTAGAGGTATTACATTTTGGCGGTCAATAAATTTGTCGAGCTGATATTTGACCAGTATTTAGCAACCCACTATATGGAACCCCTCACCACATATGGTTCATAAAATGCTGAAAAATGTTTTTTTTTCCTTCTTTAAGCTCCACATACTCGATAATAAACGAGCACATTTTGCATTATTTATGAGGTTACCAATATAGTGTGGCGTGGTGGTGAACAGCTATAGTATTTTTCATCGTCCATGTTTGATATTTCGAATTCTTGATTTCCTTTCGATGTTACAATTTTTGTTTAAATATTAAGGTTTCATATTTGAATTCTAAACTTTACTACTTTAATTTTTAATATTCATAGCGGAATCTTTTTTAACTTTTTTTAAAATGAATACACTCGAATTATCATAACTTTAAACTTTAATTGAAACTACCGTTTATTGAGCCTGCTTACCATATTTTCTTGAAAGATTATTGTGTTCCCTGTCTGTGTAAGAACATTTTTATTAAATTTGTAAATTTTACTCAGTCACTAATGATTATTTATTATGCCGAAAAATAAATATAAGTAATATCTTGAATCTCCAAAGAAGTGCATAATTCTTAATTAATTATATTCTTTTGTCCTAGAATTGCAAAGTGACATTTTCGGACTTACTTCTTCACTTTTTTAACGCCACTTGAGCGACAATGAAGGAGATATTCTATTTGAATTGTGAACGAGAAGATTAATGAAACTGAGTACGTATTCTTGTACCAAAGTAGAAAGATGGAAGGAGCAAAGTTGAGGATGCTCGAGCTAAGTACTTCGATATTACAAATGTTCTACTTAAATACGAGTATACAGTAATAATCTTATGAGTCAGGATTATTCATTAATTTATCTCCAAATGCTACTTCTTTCACTGTCGCCGCCGGTCAGGCAAAACCTGGAAATCCTGAACAATCCGAGAATTGTATTAATCAGGTAAAAACATGGAAATATCAAGGAATATAACAAAAATCCTAAAAACGTCAGGAAATTTCTATAAGAGACACTTTGAATAACAGTCTAGGGTAATAATTTCAAATTTTTGCATTTTAATTTTTAATTGTTTTACTTCGTTTATAAAAGATACTATGTTAAAAATGTTACAAGATTAAGGTTCTGGCCTTTGAATAATTATGGTCATGGATAATGAAAACTTGATCAGGGAAAAATGAGGAAATTTTGAAAATTAAGTTTTGCGAGCACCCTGATATATTGTTGTTAGTAATTTATATGCCATGTACTTCAATTGCCATTTCTTTTGTGTAGTTCTTTTTGACGATTATATTCCTTTTGTAGAAATCTTTTTGCAGAAATTTCCTCTTTTTTTGTTTAAATATTCACTATTACAATTTTTAGTTGAAAACTCATCTTTATAAGTGGATCTTCAACTATATATGCAACTTTTTGGTTGAAAATTGATATTTCTTAGTTAAAAACTATATTATTTGTCTGAAAATTCATGCATTTTGTTAAAAAATCCTTTTTTTTTGTAGAATTAACCATTGATACACTATTATTAATTCATTTTTTTAGGTTCATAAAGTATGAAGTATTTCAAGTATTTGGTTAAAAAAGTCATCTTTTTTTATTAAGAATTCAACTCTATTCTAAAAAATGCAATGATTTGTTTGAAAATTCATCTGTTTCTGGTTAAAGCTTAATACGTTTTCTTTAAAAATTCCTGTTTTTAGTTTAAAAGTTCAATAATTGGGTTACAAATTTAACTATTTTGTTACTAATTTATCTGTTTTGGTCAAACATATAACTGTTTTATTGAATATTCGTCCTTTTCGATTGAAAATTAATCTTTTTTGGTAGAATAATCATATTTTTTCCAATAAATAAATTTTCGAATTTCAAACTCAAATTTTGCTATTTCTTTTACATAAAATTCTGTGTTGAAAATGTTACAAAATTAAAATTCGGGGGAGGCTCAGGGTATTTTGAAAATGAAGTTCTTCGAGCACCCTGTTCTTCCCAAATTACTTTATAAAACATTGTTCAGCTTATTTGAATTTTGATCTACAGATTCAAAAATGTTTTAACACTCATGAACACGTGTGCTTTATTACAGAACGCATAATTACGTCCCGATATAATAATTACCTGATTATTACAACGAATAGAGTGGATCGGAACGCAGCGGTGCGGATCGCTGATCATGGAAACAAAATTTCTGAAATAAGCGAATCCCATACATTCGAACCAATACGTGGCCGCATTGAACCCTGCCGATTTGTGGGTGGCGTTAGGGATTGAATTTGAGTGAGATGGCAAAAACCAACGCGAGGGCATCGTTTCGCGAAGGACACCGAGCAATAAATACGAGAACCGATTAGATCGGCAAAGTCAGCGTTTTCACCACCCAATAATTCGCGTGAAATATCGCTCAGCCAACTTTCTACACTCGTTTATACCACCCGACTCCGTGGCATGGTCAGTAAAGTGTTAATGAAAGCATATAATATTGCAATCTCTATGCGACTGAGTGCATATACTAGAAAGCCTTACTTTCTATTTTGTTATGTAAAACCCCATGGTACCTTTATAGTGCACCTTGGGGTGCATTATAAAAGTTAGCGTCCTCTCTGAGTATAGTTCTGTGGAGTCACTCGAATATATGCATGCGTGGCTACAAGGAGACGATGTACCAAGAGTGCAAAGTAAGTGACGCTAAGTTAACTTCAACAAATCCCAGAGTTTCTTGTTTTAACTCTGCGTAACCTTCTCTAAATGTAGAAGTGCGCTCTGCGAGTACGACCCATTCTGGGAAGAAACTTTTAGAGAAATTTTACTCGTTACATATTTTCATCATCTTGTCTTGTTCATATAAGTTTACTTCCCCATTGTAAGTTAATGCTAATTCTGTGTGAAATGTGAAAATATGCAGGGAGGGTTGAAATATTACGTGCCGCTCTAAAGAGAGCGAAATTATGCTTTCAGGTTTCAGAACCTTATTTATTTACCTTTCATAAATCAAATTATATTTGAAATTATATAAAAGTCTTTCTCTATTTTACGTCATTTGTCAAACTGTATGAATTAATTATTGAGTTTTTTGCAACTAAAGTGTTTAATATTATTACACACGCCAACTTTAAATGATCCAGAGAATTGCTACGAAAAAAAGTATAAGCACCCTGAGAATTCAGTGAGTTTAACATGTTTTATTATTTTACTAGGAATTTTAAATATTGCTGATGAAAGAAACCTCTAAATTAAATCATTTAAGATTAAACCAATCTATCTATAAAAATTGAAAATTTCAAGAATTTCAAACTGCAACGCTTATGAACCGAGCAACTTAAAATTAAAAATTCATATTTAGCAAGATATCATATACATTAACGAAATATTAAAGTTTTTTATTCAAAAATACAAAACATCAAAAATGATAAGCCTGAAAAACAATTCTTGAATTGAGGCACAAATTTTTAACACAAAAAAGGAAACCCTTTTATGTGTAACGTTCACCTATTAAGAAAGAGTTTCTTATGAATAAAATCAAATGTCTCGTTTGAACGAAAGATATTCCTTAAAAAGATTATTTTAAATCCTCAGAATATCCCTTGTGAATATGTAAGCAGTAATAAAGTGGGAAACTCGACAAGATGTACAGATGAACATAAAACGCTTCTTTTTCTATCAATTTAGGACACTTAAAATTTGGTTTTACATTAAATTAAATGCTTGCGGAAAAAGCTTTAAACGCCTCTCGCACAAAGTTGCCACCTGCTTTTATTTATATGAAATTATTTTTAATGAGAGAAACTCGTTCAGTCACCGTCACGCGGTCTTTCTCGTCACTTTGGTGTACCTCTTTTACATCTTTTAGTTTCTCTTCCTCGGCCTTTTCTCGCCTCGACCTCTTCTTCATTACCATCGACCCTTCATTCAAGAACGACCTCGATTCAGCTGACATTTCGTACACTTCATCCGTACTCTATGTAAAAAGTACTGACGCCTTCTCTTCCAATATTTTTTGTTTGGCTTTCTACCTTTATTTTTAAAGCCAAGATTCGCTCATGCGACATTATTTTCGTACTTCTGTATCATTGGTCAACTAAAAACTGATTTGACAAGAAGATACGTAGTGTGTGTGAAATGATTCCTACACAGAGAATCTGGATTAAATGATCGCTCATAACAACATTTCGCTGAGAATTAGGCAAACTAATTTTATAATCGATTAATTAGTTCATGTGGTCATATTGGTTCACGTTGACACAATATTTTTGCTTGACAGTTGAAATTTGGCATGTGTGACAAGCACTCATAGTATACTCTAGAAAAAAATTTAATTTGCTTATCTATCATGGCTTTTTTTGCCATCATTGTTTAAAAATTAAGAAAAATTAAGGAATTCGTAAAATTGACTTTTCAGACCGATATGCTGGAAGTTTTCGTTTTGCATGTTGATGTAGATGTAAAATTGCAATAATGAATAACAATCGCTAAATAAATATAGAAAATGAAACTAAAACAATAATAAAAATAACTCACAAATCCTGTAGCCTGCGAGGCCTGTTTGGCTTGATTTTTAGCTTTTCATTTCAAAAATTACTATACATTATAAATATTTTTTTCAAAATTATTCCTAGATCAATTACTGCAAATACGGAGTTGAAAAATTTGCTTATCAGACTTTTGCATAAGCTTTTATCTTGAAAAGCTAAGTACTCAAATTGGACCCACACTTGACCTAAAGAAACAAGTTTTTGAAAGCACTTGTACATTCTTATTATCTACACTGTGAGAAGAAAAATGAATCTAAAAGTATCTTGGATTTCTTAGTATCTTTGACGAAAGCAAAATTTGAGTTCCTGAAAGTTGCTTGCAGTTAACACAGTAATAGGTGATATTGGCCATCACAAGATTCCTATAGACAGTGGTTAGTTTCAATTATTTGAAAAACTAGGGGAGAAATTTATTACAAACTTTAGGAATCAATAAAACATATGCGAACACATTACATACAAAAGCTTGAGCCACCTATATCAATTAGGAAGTGCGAAAAATGAAAAAAAAATACATCTTGGCTTTACTAAGTATTTGCTCAGAAATAGAACGCTTTAAAAATATTTTGCTTATGACTAATATTGCTCAGGGTCTCAACTGGTACATCTGATGAGATATGATGTTTAAAATTGCATCAATTAATTAATAAAAATAATTTGCTTATAAGCGGCAGTTGGTGAACTCTGCCCGGGTAAAAATATTTGGTCTTGATTTTGTCTAAAGACAATTTCAAGATATTCTGTATGTCTAGCTCGTGAGACGGAACCAGCCTTATTTTGATGTCTTAAGACAAATATTTTTGACTCAGACAAAAATATATGTCTTGAGATAATATTATTTCATTAGGAAAGAACCTCAGAGATTTATAACTTGAAGACAATCCAAAAGGCTACCAAGGCCTCCGAGGGCCATCACTGATCCGCTTTAAATTTTACAGGATGTCTATATCTTTACCATCATGGTATTTATTTTATATGTATTATTAAGTCTGTTCATCCACATTAATGTTGTTCTTTGGATGGCGAGTCTCAAAATGTTTTCCATTTTTTTCCTATCTCCAACAGTTCACTAGATACTTGTTAAAAATGACAGTTTTATTCTTTTCATAGAAAATTTTATATGCCTGTTGTTGTTGAGAACAACAGGTTCTGAATTTTTGATTTAAAAACTAGTTATTACAAAATTACGAGTTTTATCGGTTGTAAAATTATAATCCTTAGCAGATGTTAACTACTAGGTCCCAACCTATCTATAACTAGCAGGCCTTGCCGGTAGTAATAACACCAAGACACAAATTATCCTCCCGTATGTCAAGAAAAGTCTACCTGGTCTTGTCTCGGCACAGCCACAGCCATAGATAACAGTGGGTAAAGTAATTTCCGCATGACAGGTATTTAAAAATAATGATAACAGTCAGATCATAAATGCTAGGTAAAATTAAGATTCATTCTAAAAAAA
>CAKNWW010311834.1:0-14141 GCA_932074435.1 Andricus kollari | reverse complement strand
AATTATTATTAATATAACTATATAAAATCAGAATATAAATTATTCAAAAATAATCGTTTCTCAATTAAAACTCAAAAACCAGCAGAAAGTATTTAAAAAATTATCAAATTATGTTTGCATAGCAATTCATTGCTACTCTTTGAATTAGTAAGTCGGAACTACTAAGCAGATTAGTAGAATACCCTTACTAATTCATTTAGTAACATAAATATTACCATTTCATTGAGTAGAAACTAATAAATTACTAATTTAACAGTCAGATACAATGCTACTAATTGCATTAGTAAAATTTCTACTGATTCGGATTTAGAGAGTACACATCAAGATGACGGATCGATGGGCTCGGATACAATGATCCACCTGGATAGTTACATTCCAGTATAAGATGTATTCTTCGTATTATAAAACGAGCTCGGGAATTCATTTATAAAAATTTATCCATTCTCTTAAGATTTGTTGGTTTAGGGCAAGTTGATGATGTTTAAGGCCCGACACATCATAATGTGTGTGCTCTCTAAGATAAGTTTATAATTGAGAAATCTTTACCATTCCTAATAAGATTTGTAATTATTTGGGGGCCTGACCCTGACGCTATTGTTCCGCGTGGTTTTAGTGGCTCGCTCGGTTTTCTGGGCGCTATCCAGCTTTTTATTTTAGTTCTGTTTCGACCTTCGTGCCAGGTACATGTGACCTCTCTCTAAGACCAAGTTCGATGTGCTACATTCCTTAAAGTAATATTCATTATCGGTTCGAGTTCCGATCCGTGAAAAAAGTCTTAATATTTATTCAAACGCAAAGTGTCCTGCACTCAAATATGTGACTCTTGAACAGCGTCTCGTGCCTTTGCCTTCTACTTTGCCTCGGCAAAGCTCTGTGTTGAAAAATGTACTTAGCTTTATTAGACAAGGAATAAGAAGTTAGGTTATCCGATTCAAGAGTATGCTTCTCTGATACTTTTAACGCAGAAATTTTTGAAGAATCCGAAACTTCGGATAAAGTTGAAGGAATGAAATTTGCGGTAGAATCCCTTTTTATCTTATTACTTTCGACTAACAGATATTTCTTCGGAAAAATCAAATCTGAAAGGGATCTCGGGACAAAGGTGATCCATTGTACAATGACCATTTTCTTGGTCTGAATTTACTTCTGCAGAAGTAAACTGCTAGCTCACGATGAGTGTCACAATCTTGAATAGCATTGCCACCCGGTAACACAAAAGTTTTTTGTAACGCATGAAGTTAGTTTAACCCTTGTGTATATTGTTTAGAAAAATGCATAGAATATTGTTAATTCCCATTTTTACGTAAGTCAAATTGATTTACTTATTACAATGCAAACATTTAGCTATTTTTGCCGTGTGTTGATCACAAACGGGCTGGTGAGATTGCGGAATAGGGGCGTCTTCCCTATTTTGGCTTAAAAAATTTTTCTTTTGGCAACAAACTATTAGAATCTTTAATTTAACGATAAATAAAGCGAATTGACAAGGCGAAAGTTTAAAATTATTTTACTTTTGTTACTGCGATGTCTCAAATCTGGGTCTGTCAAGATGTCGGAATTATCGTATTATGATCGAGATTAATGACATTATTTTTGTGACCAGTCAAAGGGGTGCCTTCTCGCCCCCACGATACGTTGCAAAGGGATAGGGATTTTACCAACATTATTTTTGTGACTAGTCAAAGGGATTTTAATTAATTATTTACAGTGTTTCTGGCCGTACGGATGTTTAAAAACACCTAAACAGTGAGTTAAATATGATTTTAACTTTTGCCTCGTCAAATCGTTTCATTTATCCTTCAATTAAAGATTCTAATAGTTTGTTTGCCGAAAAAAAAATTTTCCTGCCAAAACAGAGGTGACGCCCCTATTCTACAATTGCACCAACGGGCTTATTATTGCAGTCGACGCATGACTTCCTGGTTTTTTGTCGCTTTCGAATAATTAATGAATAATTAAATTGTGATATTCAGGTAGAAATACCTTCCTAGAATATCCCGGGTGGCAGATACTGTGAGTTTTTTTGGGTGGCAACACAAGGGTTAAAAACGGAATATAATCCATATTCCCCATATTTTTAAAATTGTAAATGATTTTAAATACACTGAGTATACGATTTTACTATAATTATAATGTTTTGCAACATCAAAATAATTTATAAATATATAATCGTAGTAAATAAAGATTAAAATATGAAAATATTATATGTTTCATCAAAATAAATCTATTTAATTACCTTTCAGTGTAAAAATATGATGAAAATGCAAATTATTAGAATAAATAAGATCCGTGAAAATCCGTGAAATCTAATAATATTTCCTGAAACCTGGAAATTTTTTTAAGTACCGTGAGAGCCTTTAAGACCCCTTAAAATAATTAAAGTCCTCGAAAATCTGATTAAATCAGTTGAAATCCTTTAAAAATCCCTTAGAATCGTTTAAAGTATCCTAAAGCATTTTGGGGCATGTACAGTCGTTCCATATCTTCCTAATTTCTAGGAAATTCTGGATAACAGAATAAATTTTTTTTAAACCCTTGAAATCATCAAAATCCTTGTTTTGTTTCAATCCAAAAAATTCACAGAATTCAAATATATACGAGTGAATAGAAATCTGATATTATTTACTAGAATTAAAGGCGAAAATAAAAGTCTTCAGGGGGAATTAAAAAAAGGTGGAGAAAATATCGTTTTCGAGGTCAAAACTGATGAAAATCATGTTTTGAACAAGAGAAATAATTTGTTAGCCTTTTTTAAAATTATAATATGGTGAGCGTAGAACAATATTATTTTCGGTGTGAATAGGAACTTCGTTAAACATAACCGGTCATTTATTTAAATAACGAAAATTGCTCATAAAGAGAATGAAAAATTGTCGATTTTATTATTTGATTGAATAGATTTTTAAAAATAAAAATATATCAAGAAACGCTTACGCTAAGAAATTATTATTTACGAAAATATTTTTTTTAATGAAGTTTCATCCCATGTGTCTAATGTTATTGTTTGACCCTCGGTATTGGCCATCTTGCTAGTTGACGTCACAGCCTAAAACACTTAATATTAATTTTGAATCACGCGTGACTTGTAGCAAATAAACGCACTGCGCACCGTTTTGCGCAATAGGTCAACCCACTTTCGTTATTTAAATTACAAAAATTGTGTATGATAAATATAAAACATTTCTGTGACGAGTAACAGGGGTGCCCCCCCCCCCCCGAGCCTTTGAAAGGGGTAAGAGTGTGACCAACATTATTCACTTGACCAGTCACAGGGGTGCCTTTTCGCCACTATGGGTCGTTAATCGTAATTCTTAAATCGCAAATCTACGATAAAGAGTGATATATATGTTACCGTCTTAAATTTAAAACGCGAAATCACCACGACCATTTGTCAAAACTAGTTTTAACTAGTCATAACGCGAAGTATCCTTTTGTGAAAACCCGAAGATTTGTTTAATTCCATCTTATTTCGTGTTTTAACTGAAAATATCAGTTAAAACTAGATTCATCCCACTGTGCTTTGGAAAGAACTAATTTTACCAGTAGTATTGAGTGTGCTTCGATATGTGACCAATCACTCGCCTGTGACGAGTCGTTCAGTTCAGTTCAAAAATCTCTTTATTGTTTATAAATTATTATACATTCAAACGATGGTACATATACAATTTTTTAGGACTCCTATCTTTTAACAGCGATATATATTCCTAATTCAGTGATAAATATTTTTATTGTGTGTGCGTTACTGATTTTCTCCGTCTATTAGCACGTACTTTTTTTTAAAGGGTGAGCTGGTAAAGTGGTTGGAGCTGTGACCAATCACTCCTCTGTTTTTTAATTGATATTTTCAGTTAAAACACGAATTGAGATGGAATAAAAAGTTTCTTCGGGTTTTCACAGAAGCACTTGGTTACTCTGCGTTTTGACAAGTTAAAACTAGTTTTGACCAATGCTCTTGATATATTTGCGTTTGAACTAATTAATACTAGTTTTTACTGATTTCAAGTATAAACGGTGAAATGTACGTGAAACGTTCCATCCAAATCTGCAAAGGTCAAAAACTAACCAAATAACTCTTAATTTACATGGCCTTACTGTAAAATTCGTGACAGTCCCTTCCGTACGCTTTAAATAAGCTTTTTACCGGCCCCGATAGCGTTTACACTTGGCAAAAAAAACGTAATTTTTTCAAGTTTTAAAATTTAAAATTATATTTGCAGGTATTTTCATGTCTATGTTTGTAATCCACGCATGGAAATACATCAGTACACGAAGTTTTAAAAAATTTTGTTAAACACGACATTTTTCTTTTAACAAATGTAGTTTATTAAAGTTTTGACCTTGGAAATGTTTTTTAAGCAATTTTCGTGGAACTTCAAATCCAAAATTTTACTACTATCATACTATTATACTACTACTAATAATTGCCGGCAACGAGCAGCCTTGCCGGCAGTAGATTTCAAGATAATTTAAAAAAAAATCAGGGTGAATTCAAAGGAATTAAAAACAATTTAATATAGATCAAAGATAACTTAAATAATATTTTCATTTTCAAATGTGAATATAGTGACTTTACCTTAAAAAAGTGACTAAACAGTGATTTGAGGAAAAGAGTCAGCCAGGAGAATTGCACCCAATAGAAAAATTAATTACGACAATAATTAACAAGCTTACATCATTTTCAGGTAAGTTTTAGTTACAAATACATTTTAACGTACTATAGTACTTTAATAAATACATATTTTTAGCTTATTCATTATGGAGAATAATTTAATTATATTTCAGAAGAACTCCTGTGCATATTATTTCAGAAAAGAAATGTTTAGGAGCCATTACAGACCATTCATTGTAATAAAATTACAAATTTTCACATTCTAAACCCGCTAATATTTTTTAAAAATCTGAAACTAAAAAAAGTTATTTGTAGTCCTAGAGCGGCCTAGCGAAACCTCTAAACATTTTTCAGAAAATAAAATAAAATGTTTAACGGTACTTTTTTTACCAAAAGAAAGAAATTTATGGGATAGCGTTTGCAAAATTGCAAAATTTAAATTTTTATTGGGCATCCTAATATAGACGAAAAAAGGATACTTTTTTCATACATTAAAAAGGATGGTAGGTTTGTGTTGGAGAATCATCGTCATTTAAAATAACCGGTTATATCGGCGCTTTCGAGGTTACCTTTGATAGCACTCTCTTAAAAATTCTTATCGATAACGCAACTGTTCAACAATAGTACGATGGTAAAATCGTTTAGTTTATGTTTACATGGTCGTAACGAAAAAGTGGTCCTTGCAATAGGTCGTTTAGTCAGATAAAGATTCCGTATACAATGTACTTACAAGTATACGACTAAAATCCACAGTTTTTCTCAAGACATAATTTTTCGAAAAACAAGAATACAGAGATTTTTGATAATCTATGGAGGGCTTATGAAATTCCAAACCAAATGAGCTTTATTTGCAGAGCTATCGTTAATTGAATACCGAGATAACTTCTGAGAAAGACAGTCATAATTTATGGCTTAGATGAGTCTTATACGTCAAGTTTAATGAAGGGAAGTAGTAGCAAAAATCTGAAATGTTGAAAAAGAGTGATTTAAAATGTGTTTTCTAAAATTAGCGCAAAACTATACAGAATTTTTTTATCCATTTTAGAATTTTCTATCTATGTAAAATCGATCTTCTGAGATATCCGAAGACGGTTGGGCCTCTATTTTGTTTTTCGCTTAACGATCCAAACATTCTCTTAATTTGTTAGGCTCATTTTAAAGTTAAGATTTCCGAAATCTCAGCCCCGAAGTTGCAGATTTTTCACATTTTTTGAAACACGGATCAAGAATCTGTGTGCCAATATTTCTTACAAAATTATCCATCAAGAAATACTGCTAGGGATTGATTTGTCCGTAAAAGCAAAGGTCAGCATTATTTATACTTTGTTGCTTAAACAATGTTGAACAAAATCATATCTGCCAATTTTTAGTTCTTATTCTTTAATTTCTATTAACCTCTTATGTTGTTTACAAATGTTATAATCCTCTTTAGTATTTTTCCACTTTGACAATGATTCTCTTACGTCGTGCTTTTCTCAAGCAAAAACTATATTTATTATCTCCGAAGGTAATTGCGATTAGCGTCCTTGTCAGTCTCTTCCTTGATTGGGAGACTCACAGATCGCGACCAATAATTGTTGAAGACTGGCAGCAAGACGGAATTGTTCTTGTTTATATTTATTGCATTTAGTACTCACCTTGCACCATCTGCGAACTTTAGGAATCGGCACTCTTGCACTCGGTACATTTATCTGGTGCCTGATATGCCGCTTAATATCGCAATTGCATAGTTTATCAGAATAGTTGGTTGCAGGCCTAGGAATAGTGAAGTGCTCAGAAATGGACGAGGCAAAAATTCTATCGCGTACGTTTGTGATTGATTTACAAACATCTTAACCATCATCAAAAGCATTATTCCACTTTAATCATGAATAACACGAGTGATCCATTTTTGTACTTATCATGTAAAACCGCACCAACTATATAGAAAAAGATTTTATTCTGATCAGAGAAAACAGTGGAACATGTATGTATTAAAACAATATTGTCTCTCTTTGAGGGATACAAACATTAAAAATTTAAAAAAGCTGAAGTAAAATTGAAAACCTAGTTTTTGTGTTATTTTGTGAAGATTGTATGTACACAGAAGCCATCTTAAATACGGGAATCTATTGTTTTCATTGATGAACTTTCAGTAATAATATCATATATTGTTAATTTCTCATCTACTCGAACATTTTTAGAAGATTACTCTATCAACTGACAATAAGCAGAATGACACTTCGGTCATACTAACAATTGAATCAGAGTGCACAGTGTATCATTTATTGCGCTTCAAATTGATTTCAAATTAGAGTAGTTTCAATTAAAAGTGAATAAAAGCAAAAGTGAAAAATACAATGATCATTAATTTATGTGACTTTTTTCTTATTCCCATTCGGTCTTCGTGCTTTTCATTAATATATTCACTAAAAAGTAATTTTAAAGTAAAGTGAAAAGTAATGTCGCTCAGGATTGAGGAAAATGTTATTGGAAATCGCGAGTACAACCGAATAGACTGCTTCTTAGGAATGTTCACTACATGGTCTTCATATAAGAATTTAGAAGTTTTTTAAATGGTTTAGAAAATCAGGAAAATTATAATTGATTGCTCAAGTGCTCGTTGAAAGGAATTTTGGAAGAGACACTGAAGTTTGCACGGAAAAAAATATAAGCTGTTTATCGATACATACTCATTGATAAAATATTACTAATATAAATAATTGTATTCCGTTTTCTTAAATTTGCTAAAATTTTGTTTCTATAAATTGTAAAACAATTGGTGTCAAACCTCAGAAAATTGCGACGAGTAAATTTTCAAAACTATCTTAGTGATGCAGAAATTCAGATTACTCACACAAAGAAACAGATTTTATAAAACATTAATTTCGCACATTTAATTCTTCAGAATGTAAATTTTCCACATTCGTTGCTAAGGAGATTTTTTTGGTTACATGATGCCTTCGGATTGAATCGTTTTTCATAATTTAAAGAAACAATTCTGTGAGACAGTCAACTTTTTTTCTGTCTACTTTATAGAAAAATAATTCGAGTTAAAATTGTTTACTGAACAATAGTTACTTGAACTTTTCTGCTTTTACTTTCGCTGTAGAAAATAACTGTAATACTCAAGCAATCTTGATATGCAAGGTCTGATTTTATGCCTTGGCAGATTCTTTACAACTCTATTTTGTAGTTAAAAAAATCAGATTGACTGCACCTAGAATACATTCTTAACTTCGGCGTTCGGACAAAGCAACTATATTTTTCACAGTGATTAAAAAATGAAACATGATTTGTATCACTTAATAATTCAAATGTTTATATCATAATTAATTAAATGTAAGTGACCGAAAATATTCAGTTTACAATAATTATTATTGAGCATAACAAATAATATAATAAAAACTTGATACTTCATGATATAGGCGTTTCTAATTTTGTCACAATAGTGCGTGTAATCTATTATTGAGAGAAATATAAAAAATGAGTTTGACAACATTGTGAATCCTTATCTATTAGAAATTGTTACGCATGACTTCCACTAGTATTTCGCAGTTTGAATATTATTCACACTCTGCGCAGAACATAAACTGAAATAAAACAATTAATTTTTAAAAATAGGTAGTAAAGTATGCTCTTTCTTAAATAGATATTATTATCAATTAAAAATGTATTTCATAAGACGTATTGCATGATAATAATTCAAATTTTGTATACAAATTGATACATTATTGGTTAAATTACAAAACGAAGAATCACTATAGATTAGATATGAGCTTTAGCTATATAATATGCACTATCATAAGTGTTCTTGATGCGGAAGACCTTGACGTAAGTCAAGTGGTATTAAGGCCAATGCCAATGAACGTAATATAAACGTTTTTCGCTTAGGCTCATCTTCCCTACAATAGTACAAATCCTGAACCATATCAAATATCATTAAAAAGATACAATAAGTTTCGTAAGATCCTGTATTTCTTAATTTTGAGGGAAAAAACTGATTAGTATTCTCAAATGAACACGCTGAATACATTAAAGAATGAGTCTTTTACATTAGCATAAAGTAAAAGAAAAATTGCATTTTCTCTAAATATTGGTGTGATATTTCCTAAAAATGGTTATTTATAGATAAAATTTGACAAATTCTAAAGACCTTATATATTTAATAAAATATTTTTACGTTCTTTTAATAATGAAAAAGCCAATATCTCTTAAGTGATGTTTCCTTAATTTTGCAGAGTTTGAACGAGAATTTCTGTCTCTATTGAGGGAGAGAGAAAAAGACCAGGGTCTTAAGATTGTAAAAGCTAAAGATAAGCCTGGCTGTAAACCTGGAGACAACTATATGTCGATAATCATTAGAACAGAGATTGAAGCAATTCTTGGAAATGGCACTGGTTAGTGACCTTTATTTGTACAGGTTAAAAATCACAATTATGGATAAGCCATATGGTCAATTAATTTAGACTTTATCAACAACAACAAAATAATAATTTTGAACTTTCTTGTGCAGCGTGTAAAAAGTCTTTCATAACGAAGAGGTTTCCTTGCGACCCTCAATTGGTAGCTTCCGTCAGAACGGCAGAGCTTTTCCGAAATGAAGTATATGTATATCAAAAGTTTCTGCCATTACTGGGACCATTTGGTCCAGAATTGATCTACGCAGATCATGAGAAAATAATCATGGAGGATTTGAGCCTTGAAAAGTTTTCTATTCATGAAAGACGAAGTTTACTAGACCTCGAGCACTGCACTGCTGTAATAGAGGTATAATTGAATAATGATGAGCAAAAAACTTTTCTAAAATTAAGTATCTGTTTTTATTGTTGAAGATCTTTATTCTCCGATCTTTCAACTAATATGGTGATGTACTTTTTCAGACTATGGCGTCGTTTCATGCAAAGTCACTGAGCATAAAACTGAAGGACTTTGCTTACTTTCAAAGACTGATTGAGCCAATGATAGAAGTTGCTTACCCGTCAGATGAAAAGCCATCCATTGGCCGATCAATTGAGCATACTTTGAATTCCGCTATTCTGAGTTTGGAGGCGATTCCTACTTTAACTAAAGAAACTGTGGAAGCAATCAAATTTTTAAAGACTCATGTGAATAATGCATTCAATATTATGAGAGATCTAATAAACACCAGCGGAAAGCATCATGTTCTGACCCACGGAGATGTGTGGATCAATAACATTCTCTTTTCACGCAATAATAAGAATTTGCGTGTGAAGTTGGTGGATTTTCAGGGAGCCAGACATGCATCGGTTGCGACGGACTTTCACTATTTTGTTTATTCGAGTTCAAGGACATCGGTGATTGAAGAACACTATGATGATCTCGTTAAACTCTATCATAGTTCCTTTCTTCACGCTCTTCAGGAACTGAATGTTCCGGAAAAGGACTACCAATGTTTGAATATTGAATGGTTTAATAAGGAGTTACGACAATATGCACTTTTCGGCCTATTTTCCGCTCTTAGTTTAGTTCATGTAATTTTGACTAACAATTCATTAACAATTAACACATCAGAAGATATTTCACAGTACATATCAAATATTCCTATAACTGCTGAAAAAACAAAAAGAATAGAATGTATCGTTTCACATTATATACGTACCTATATGTAATAAAAATTTAGGAACAATTTAAAAATGCAAATTTTTTCTAACGCCCTCTTTCTTCTTAAATGATTGATAAAATAATGATAACAAGTACGCCTGAAAGAAGACAAACAATAAATAATATTTAATTAGTTCGTGAAGCAGGTGACAAGCACCCATCAAGAATGGTTTCACATAGGAATATCCTAATACAATTTTCATACTTTATATTTATTATCACCTTTGTATTTCTCACTATCTTCACCACCTCTCGCATCACCCTATCCCCTTTTATTTGCTTATCTCGTACCTCCTCCTTTTCCTTTTCCACTCTTACCTCCTTCCCAATCCTCTCTCTTCTCCCCTCTTATCTTTTCCCACCACCACCACTGTTCCTCGTCTCACTATCTTTCCATGGCATCTCCTCTGCTCCTCACTCCATCCCTAAGCCCTTCGCCATGCTAATCTGCTTCCAGTATCCTTAAACTCCCTTTCACAATTCATTTTAGATTTCCTCTCCGCTACTTCTCACCCCATAAATAACCAATTCTCCTCGCCAATCCACTCTCTATATACCTAAACTTCCCTGTCAACATTGAATTGCTATTTCCTCTCCCTGCTGTCCACGCTATTCCTAACCTCTTCACTCATCAAATCCACTCACGTTATCCCTAAACTTTCAATTCAGCATTGATTTTCCCACCAACTTCCTCTCCTCATCTTAACCTACGCTTCACCTCTAACCCATTTACCCTCAAAAATTGACTTTCTTTATCCCCCTCCTCCATCGTATCCATGACATCCCCTGTAATCGTCTTGTCTTATCAAAACGAAATACTACATACCCATCCCCTCGCCAATCTACTCCCTTCATCTTTAAACTTCCCTTTCGCCGTTGAACTTTCCTCTCTTATCACCTGCTCCTTACCCCATCTGTAACCCTTTCTCTTCGCAAAATCCACTCCCTGTATCCTTAAACTTCCATTACCCCATTTATATGCCAACCAGCTTCCTCTCTTTATCTACTTCTGCGCTCAAAACTTAATCTCACCTCCCTTTATCACTTTCCCTCCCTGTTACTACTGACGTCCTCTCTAATCGCTTTTCCTCACTAAAATCAGATACGCCATGCCCCCTCCCCCACCCCTGCCAATTTACTACGTTTTTCACTCAAATTAACTCTCATTGTTAATTTTCCCTTTCCTCTCCCCTACTCCTCGACCCAATCCTAAGTTCTTCTTCTTGCCATTCCACTCCCTGCATCCTTAAACATCCCTTTCACCATTGATATTCTATTTTCTCTTCCCTGCTCCTCGCCCAATCCTCTATCCCACCACCATCTTCCTTCATCCCTTCCCCTTCCTCTAACCTCTGTATTCACCTACAACCGCCGTCGCGCTGCTTACCAAAACTAGATACGGCATGCACCTTCCTCTAGCCAATCAAATTCCTATATCCCTAAACCTCCCTTTCACCATTGATTTTCCGTGCTTTCGCCTCTGCTCCTCACCTCAAAATAAGTCCCTCTCTCTCGTCAAACCACTTTCTGTATCTCTAAAGTTCCCTTTTACGACTGATTTTCCATATCCCTAAACTTACCTTTCAGAATTGATATTCGATTTCCTCTACCTTCCTCCTCACCCCAACCCTAATCCCTTCCCCTTGACAATCCACTCAATATATTCCTGATCTTACATTTTATTATTGATCTTCCACTTTTTCTCACCTGCTCCTCACCCCAAACATAAACACTTCCTCTCGCCAATTGACTTCGTATATCCTTATACTTTCTCTTCTATATTGATTTCCCTACCAACTTCTTCTCATCTATTCCGCTATACTGCGCTTCACCCTTAACCAATTTCCTCTTGCCAAATAACTTTTATTATTCTTTCCCCTCCACCTCATCTCTGACTTCTCCTCCAACTAACTTTCCTCCCCAAACGCCTTTCTTCACCAAACTCCTTCTCCTCGCCAATCTGCTTCTTGTATCTCTAGACTTCCCTTTCATTATAGATTTTCCATTTTCTCTTCCCTGCTCCTCACCACATCCCTACACCCCTTCTTCTTGCTAATCTACTTTCAGTATTCTTAAACTTCCCTTTCACCATTGATTTTCGATTTTCTCGCCATTGCTCTTAACCTCATCCTTATCCACTTCCCTTACCAATCCACTTCATGTATTTCTAAGTTTCATTTTCATCCCTGGTTTTTTCGATAACTTCCTCTTCTCATCTACTCCTGCGTCTTGTCCCAAACCTTTCTCCCCTCGCCATTTGCCAAACCAAACCCAGATACTCCATACCTCTTCCCGTCTCCAATCAATTTCCTGTATCCCTACACTTCCCTTGCACCATTGATTTTTTTCTTTTCTCTTTCTCTCAACCCTTCCCCTCGCCAATTCGCTCCCTTTATCCCAAAATTTCCCTTTAATTCCCTTTCTTCATCTACTTCGGCGCCTCACCTCTAACCACTTTCTCCTCACCAATTGATTTCTTTTATCCCTTCTCCTCTCTCTCACGTTTGACTTCCCTTCTAACTGACTTTCCTTACTAAAACCCTTTTCCTTTGCCAATCCACTCCCTTTATCCCTAAACTTCCCTTTCACCATTGTTGATCGCTAACCCCTTCTCTTCACCAATTCACTCCCCTGCTCGTCACACCATCCCTAACCCATTTCCCTCGCCAATCTACTCCCTCACAATTCTTTCCTCTTCCCCATCCAATTCCCCTCCTTCTTCCCCTCCTTCTTTTCCCTATCTACCTTCTGACTTGATAAAAACCCATACGAATCTTTGCTGGGGGGTTGTTATTCTCAGCACATACCATTTTTTTATGTTACGAGGGGGTTTTCCTCGAAAGTTGTACGACTTATTATTATTATTGATAGAAAATTTGAGCCTAATACATGACATTATGAAATTTTTTGCTTTTATTTTTAATATTATTTGTAATCACTATAAGCATACTGAACGCAGTTATCAATATGTTACGAAAAATAGTCGAAGCAAATTAATTCCACAAATTTCCATGTTTAGAATTGAGCTGGCGTGAAACTGCACGTATAATTTCTGGGTTGAACTACTCTCTGGAATTAAAGAGCTCTTATGTTTATATATATTTAAATGAGTAAGACTTCTGATTCTAAAACAAATATTTGCATACCTCTGCGTATCTCGGTAGACCGCAAACGTATAATCTCGAAATGAGTTTTAAACCTTTCATCCGATCATGGAAAATTCAAGCTTGAGAAAATTTCTTTCATCTGTAAAAACATTGTTTTAAATTCGAGCATACGTATCTTATTATTAAAAGTGTTTTATTGTTCCTCGACTGTACATTCTTGTTTGATTTAGTAATTACACAGGCACACAAAAAAAAGTTTTCGGAGCGAAAAAGCGACCTATGTACTATATAACATTGTAGTATTGTTCCAGCATAGTTAAAATCTGCATTGATTGGAATTTTCTGCTTACCAGTTTTTTTATTATTTAAGTTTGAATATGTAGTTTAGGTCAAATTATCCCAAGTAGGCCACCAAAAATCGAATTTTTTTTTTAACTGTAAATTGATGTTTTTAATAGCCCTTATGTTCGAAAAGGTTTCCCGAGGTTTTGGTCGCAAATAAATTTTCTTTTGCAAAAGTTATTTACAATCGAAATTTAATATTGCAACATGATTAAAATTGTTCTCGTGAACGGCTAAACGGATTTTGACGGTTCTTACGTTGAAATTTTTGTTTAAAAACGTACATTCCAGAAATCTTCATCCTGAATATAAAAACATAAATTTTTTTAAATTACCAATTGCTTATAAACAAATTGTACTTTTGTTCTATTGAAGATACATTTTTTTTGCACATTATTCTACATTTTTTCTGGAGAGAAATGCGAAAAGAAATACTACACGGAAAAAAAAGTTCTTTAAACTTTCTTGAATTATTTCAA
>CAKNWW010311831.1:0-10326 GCA_932074435.1 Andricus kollari | reverse complement strand
GGACCAATTCCAGATGTTCCGGACATCTCTTTCTAAATAAAGTTTATATACTACGTATTGTTAATAGAACTGGCAGAATCCAAGCAATCAATTTCTTTTTCGCACTTTTATTATATCATTCGCACAAAAATGAACCACTGAGTATATAATGAGATTATTTGCCTTATTTTTTAACTTGTTTAATTGTGAAAAACTATTTTTAAAGTTTGTATACTGCGCAAATGGTATTTGCGAAGTTAGTCTCTCGTAATGGTTTAATCGGAAAACCTGGTAAACGAACCAATCGATGCATCTCTTTTCAAGGAAAACAACTTTTCTACTTACATTAACATTGATCTCCAAACACATCCAATGCCAGAAGTAAACTTTTTCAAAGTCATTTGAATACTTTATAGTTTTTTTTTATTATTAATATGTTCTTATTTAAAAAAAGTCGATTGATGGATTTATTTTAGAAAAAATATGTGTAAGTTACATATAGTGGTACTGAATTACGAAAATTAGTATATTTATCAAACGAAGGACAGAAATATTTTTTTTTATATTTGAGAGGTGCAAAATAATAGAATTTCTAGTCTCGTATTATTCGGGTTCCCATTTACTCTATTTTTATGGTTACCTTATGTACACTATTTTCAAAATTTGTCCCCTATACTGAACATACTTATTTCTGTTATTTAAATTTGGTAAAATCCTGTTTGTGTCTAAACAAGTTTTCTGCTATATTACAGATTTATATAGGAAATAATTGTAATTGAGTCGATCAAGTGAATTTAAAAGGAAAATTTATTGATGACTTATATACATAAGAATGTTAATTTGTGAAATTTTGTTATGTCTTACGGTCCACATAAAAATCAAATAAAAAATGAGCCGAAAACAACTTTCCAACTCAAAATTTATTAATTAAAAACTCCTTTCTCCATCTTTTACGTACGTTTCGGTACAATTGCGTACCTTTTTCAAAAGGGTTTTAAACCTGAGATAAGAATAATCTCGAAGAGTAAGCAAACATAGAAAAACGATGTCACTTTGAATAAATTCAAGTCAAAAATTTCTGTAAAAATTTTAAAATACAATAACATTGTTTATAGAAGTCTCAGAAAATTGATGAGCCTTCACTCACTTTAAAAAACTACATCGCAAAAATATGAAAGGAAATATTCATAACAATGTATAAATTCCTGAAAATAAACCAAGAATCTTACGATAAAATTTGGACAAACACCACAAAATGCTCCTATTGCAATTCCTGAAAACAAAATAAAAATTTGTTTCTTTGGACAATAATAAAAAAGAGGAAAGAAAAATAAGAAGGCAACCAACCAAATCCCCTTCCTTCTCTTTTTTATTTCTTGAACGTTAAATGGGATTTTGAATTTGATTTTAACCTAATTTAAGATTCTTAAATTTATTCATAACAAATTCTTGAATTTTTTGAAAAATTCAAATTTTGATCACACAAAAAAATAATTAAAAATCAACAATTCCACTTTGCGGTCAAACTATGCAAGATAAATAAGAATGAAGAAACAACAATTGTGCATATAAAAAAGATCTACAAATTTGTTATTGATCACTTTTTGATGGGATGCGTAGTTTTTGTTTTATTCGTAAAAAATAGTATTAAAAATAGAAAAATTAAATCTTTGGAAAACGACGCAAGGTACGTAAAAAGATGAATAGCCAAAAATTGTGCATTCTAAAAATATCTTCGAATTTGCTAGCAATCACTTTTTGATAGGATGCGTAGTTTTTGTTTTAATCGTAAAAAATGGTATTAAAATAAAAAAATTAATTTTTTGGTAAAACCACACAAGAGACGAAAAAATGAATAGACAAAAGTTGTTCTACCAAAAATGATCTACAAATTTGTTATAAACTTTTGTTATAAAAATTGTCTTAGAACCACTTTACGCTAGGATGCGTATTTTTGGTTCAAATCGTAAAAAATGACATTGATGCATATTATGTATTTTAATAATATAAATTTATCGAAAAGATACATTTTTCAGGGTAGTTCAGGATCAAATTTAATGCAAAATAAGAAACAAATATTAAAGTTATCATGATAAATAAAATGTTTACATTATTTTGCAATATCTGAATTAGCAATTGCAGGCTGAGGTACAGAAATAAATATAATATCCATTTGATATAATAGTGTTGAACCTAATGTAGAAAGGTTCGCATTTTGGATAAAATCGATTGAGAAGCACGAGACAAGTGATAAGAATGTGCTCGTGAAAGCCGAAGGAGCTTTAACAAAAGAGAATTCACAATCACCAAATTACAGTTGTCGATGCGCAGTATTATTTAAATTACTTTTTGGAACAATCTTTAGAGATAATAATGTTGATTTATCATTGCATAAAATACAGGTTATTCAAAATCATGAGTGGCGGGCTAACCGGCTCTCCCCTTCCTGTATACTGATTTGAATGCTTATTTATCTATTAATTTTCTTGTAGAGCCTAAGTGGGCACACTACTCCAATAGAATGTGTGAGATTCGGTCAAACCGAAGACCTAGTATGCGCTGGTTCGCAAACCGGAGCACTGAAAATTTGGGACTTGGAGCATGCCAAACTAGCTCGTACATTAACTGGCCACAAATCAGGAATTCGCTGCATGGACTTCCATCCTTACGGTGAATTGCTGACGTCTGGAAGTTCAGATACTGCTATTAAATTGTGGGACATTAGAAGAAAAGGTTGTATATTCACATATAAAGGACACAACCGAACTGTGAACAGTTTGAAATTTAGTCCAGACGGGCAATGGATTGCCAGCGCTGGGGAAGAAGGCATGGTGAAGGTGAGTACTAATGTTTTGATTTTCATATTCATATCTTAATCTGAAAATTGTAATTCATTCTTCATCTAACATTATTATACGTGCGCTACAGCACACGGGAAACATTGCTCTGATTCAAATGTCACATTGTACCATTTCAATCCCTTTAATTTGAATTTTTCAAATTTGAAATAATTCAATTTTGAATTCCTATTTCTTCAATTTTTTCATTTGCGAGGCATGAATTTGAAAAATTTATTTATATTTAAATTGAAAAGCTGCTTTGAAAATGTGCAGTTTTTAATGATTTTCCGAAATTGTTTAATTATCCAGGCTTTCAATTTTTCACTATATTATATAGTGAAATGGTTAAATTTCAAATATGACATTTTAAATTCGTACCTCTAATTTAGAATGATGATGTTTAGCAAGTTTGAAATTGAACTTTTCAATTTCGAAGATATCTAATTAAACATTTTTCACTCGTAAATCTTTCCTTTTTGTATGTGTACAATTTTTAAGATTTCATTTTTAATCTGTCAAATTTGCATTGCAAATAAATAAAAAATTGTTCATTTTGAAAACAAAATTTTCAAAGCCTTGAATTTCAATTGATAGATTATTAAAGGCTACAAAATTTAAACATGAACCTCACAACAGAATGATATATTTGGCATATCCCTAGGATATCTCGGCAGGATATGTGATATCCTGAAAAAAGTCCCAAAAATCCCCCGAGATATCCGTGGAATATTCCAAGGATATCGACATTTCCGCCCCGTACAATATCCACTCAATGTCCTGTGTGGGATATACACAATTTTGGCAATGGAATCCAATATTTCTGAAATGTATATTATTATATTAATTAAAATGTGTAGAATGCCTGAAAACATGAAGATTCACGAACATCCGTTTGACAACAAACCGCTTTATACATATCTCGAATATTCGGTTTCTTTCAAATTCTATCTCAGTATAATTATAAAAAAATTATTACCGTGACTTCTTTTCATAACCAATAACAGCCTACTTACAATAAAAAAAAGACACATTCTGAAAATTTAAAAATTGTCTGTTATTATATCTATAACATCATCTAAATTGCGCAGTTTAGAGATCGCACTTTTCACTATCAGTATAAGGGCAAAATCAGTTCTTATGATGAAAAGATAATCAAATTAATATGTACCGTGTTAGTTTACATAATATAAATCATAATAGATTAAAATCCGGCACGAATATTCGAGAAATTGTTGACTTTTGTTAAAGCGTCACTTATTAGTTATTATTGCGTGAAAGTTTTCGCACACTGGCAGCCATGATGGAATTTACCAGCAAGTGACTTTATAGGGGACTCTACTATTATTGTACTTTATAATGTTGTGCTTTGAACAAAATCTCCGGAAAAATACCTAATATTGTTAAATGATTTGTTATTTTATTGATACGATTGAATATATATAAAATTGGGAGTAGATATATCTGAACGTCCAGGAATATACTAAATTATATAATTGGGATATCTTGGGGACATCCTTGGCATATCAAATTGGGACATTAATGGGATATCATCAGGATATTCTGAGATATCCTTGGGACATTCCAGGGATATCGAGATTTCCGCCCTGTGCGATATTATTCTCAATATCCCTAGGATCTCCTGGGATAAGCCCAGGATATCCTGGAAGATAAATGGGATATCCCGCCTATATCTTATGCTGTGAGGGGCAAATTGAAAGTTATTAAATTTTAAACGCTTTTGCAATTAGTGCATTTTTGAATGATCAAATTCATTAATTCTCAGTGTTAAATGATTCGTGCTGAAATCATTTAATGTTTAGACCTACGAATAAAAATTCCTCAATTTTTATGGCTTCCTCTTTCGAAGTTAACAGATTACAGATTTTACAGATTTTCTAATTTCCAATTCTTCGAATTTGAATTTTTTTATCATGAAGGTTTTAATTCAAAATAGTTTAATTTCAAATGCTTCAAATTGGCATATACGCGACTATTATGACTTTCAATTGTATATTATCCAATTTTGAACGATTTCGGACGATTTGAAATTAAAATTCTTTAATTTCAAAGGACTTGAAAATATGAAATTAATCCAGTTTGAATGTTTCAAACTTAGAACTGACTATCCAGATTTTTTTTTTAATTTGGCAAGTGAAAAATTACAAAATGATATTGTTTTCAGGAGTGAAATGACATTTGGATCAGTTTAGAAAGTTATTCTTTTAAAATTGATCAGCTACACCAATTTAAAATACCGCTGCGAAGTACTCTGGGTGTATTCATTATGAATGTATCTATTTCTGCTCATTTGATTACCACTTTGCCTCCTCATGGGCATCAAATAAATTTGCTTCCTCATAGAGGGAGGTTCTACACTATGAAAATGTAAAAAAATGACAGTTTCAATATTCGTTTATGGCAATTATCTTATCTGACTTATTCCAAACTGGTATAAATATTTCTTTTAATTCATAAATCGGTATTACTAGATCATAAAAGGTCATGGAAGGTTCATCAATAGATTATTCGACGTGGCTTGAAGACGCCAACAAATATATCACATACAGTGCTGTAGTGTTCGTAATATCAACAAAGTTTTCTCATATAAACAGAATAAATAACTTTTTTGGAACTTCATAAATCGGTACTAGCAGGTTATAAAAGAATCAACAATAGACTAATCGGTGCCTCTCGAAGACGCGAACAAATACATCAGATATAGTATTGTTATATGTATTTCGAATATCAAAGAAGTTTTTCTAATTTGATCAAAGTGAACAGTTTTTTTCAAAATTTCTAAACGCAAAATAAACCGCTTCCAATATGCCCATGTAGCTCAAAATCTTATCAGACCTTGACATCAAGTGAAGCTACACTTTATCAAAATTTCAATATCATTTTATATTTTACATTTCCAGATATGGTAAGCAGATAAAAGTCACACACATTAAAAAAAAATGCATTTTCGAGTTCCTGGGGTCGAATTATATTGAAATATGTCAAAAGAGTAGATTTGAAAATTTAAATCATTACATACCTCCCTCTATGAGGAAGCAATTATTGTGGAAACGTCAATATGACATTAATCATCTGAACACATCAGAATGACAACTGGATAAGGTCCATATGAGGTTGGCACTTTTTTACATTAAAAATAACATATTCGAGGTGCCAACTTAAAATGTTCCTCATGCGGTTGTCATTCTCATGTCTTCAACTAATAATTAATAATTAATTCGTTTTTTCCTACATTAATGCTCATGCTCTCTTTAAATTATTTTTCAGTTATGGGACTTAAGGGTAGGTAGACAATTAAGAGAGTTTTCTGAGCACAAAGGACCAGCAACGACTGTCGAGTTTCACCCTCATGAATTTCTGTTGGCCAGTGGAAGTGCCGACAGAACTGTTCATTTTTGGGACTTGGAGTCATTTCAGCTTGTCTCTTCGACTGAACAAGGCAATTCTTCTCCTATTAGGTAATTCAAATTATTTCATTTTATCAAATTGCTTTTTAACATTTCATGATTGATGGTAATATCATCATTAATGATTCATTAATGTTTGTTTTCCTCAGGTGCCTCTACTTCAGTCAAGGAGGAGAATGTCTTTTTGCTGGTAGTCAAGATGTACTGAAAGTTTATGGATGGGAACCAGCCAGGACTTTGGATACAATTCCGACAGGTTGGGGTAAAGTGCAAGATATAGCAGTCGCTCAAAACCAGTTGGTAGGTTCACAGTTGGACTAAATTTACTGAATCCTTTTTTTCAGTTACTAACTTTCAAAACTATTGATTTATAGATCGGAGCAAGTTGTCACATGTCAAACGTTGTTCTCTACGTATGTGATTTAAAGAAAACAGCACCGCTTGGGGACATGTCCAGTGGTTTATCTTTTAGTCATGGAAACTCTTTGAGAAAAAGTTTTTCTAGGGAAAGACCTCCGGATCTAAAAAAGCACACGTGAGGCTGCACAAAAAATTACCACATTGATTCCAATGAAAGTCAATTGAAAACTATTGCATCCTGTTCTCCTCTTTTTCACAGACTGGATGTGAAGACCATTGAAGAAGTAGCAGACAAGTCAGGAACTGATCCTGAAGACGAAGTAACGCTAGCAGAAATACCCAACGTTTCTGACTACCAAGACATCTTCCAGCCGAATCGTTCACGTGAGTGAGATTGAAATAAAAATAAAAATTTGCACACGTTTATACATGTCTGTCTTGAATTTGCAACACGTTTCGCTTGTTGTGCTAACAATAATGAATGTAAATTCTTCTTATAATCTTATGCCTACGGATCTTGTGTTTGTGAATGAGCATGTTGCGCATGATATGTTTCAGTGTGTCGCACACCACCTCCTCCAGATACCGAGGCTTTCCTGGAGCCTCAAGAAATAGGTAAGTTACTTAGTGTGTCGAACGTGTCGACTGCGAGAAATAAATCTAGGTTTATTTTCTTGGATTGGCAAATTTAGGTTTTCTACAAATTGATTCGAGAATCATCACAGACTTCAATTACGTAACCTGCCAAAAAGGCCATGGGCTGGGGAGGCACGGTCGCATGGATTTTGTTTTATCATTACAGAACACGTCTATTTTCACTTGCATGGTTTTTTTCTTTGCTTGTCAACTCTGCAATCGAAAAAAACCAATAATAAAAATTGAAATAGGGCGGCAAATTTTTGGGTAGCCTTAGGCGGCCTGAGACCAAATCTCGGTTCTGAAGATATTAATAAAATAGTAATGAGAATTGAAATAGGGCGGCAAATTTTTGGCTAGCCCAGAGCGGCCTAAGACCTAAATCCGGCTATGGTTGTAAATATACTTGTCGATAGCTTGTGGAATGGAAATTTATACAAATATCTAACTCGTAGAAATTGTGATATGCTGGTTTATAATACATTATCTTTTTATTTTAGATCCGACACAACCTCAAATCCTTCGAAATTTGTCGAGCTCGATGTTAGACTTAGACAAGGACGAACCAGAGGAAGAAAGCAAATCTCCATCATCCTTACCCCCACCTCCAATCCTTTCGTTGTCAAAACCTGTCCCGGTACGTGTTCATCCCATCAAATCATCTCCTCCTTTGCATAGAAACGTGATAACTTCCACGAGTCAAATCAAAGCTAATCTTCAGGCAAGTAGCCTGTCTGCTAATAGAAACTCTAAAAATCTTACTCCTATCCCACCTTTGAGGCAGAGTATCACCCCAGTTCCTGGAAAAAAGAATATTCCTACTATCGGAAGTTCACTGCATTCGCATGTTGCACCCCAACCCCTCGGTCCGCAGAGATCGAATTCTACACTCACGCCGAGAGTGGCGCCAATGGCGGCTGTGGCGCCTGTGATGGACGATGGCAAATTGAAAAACCGTGCCCCTAGTCCGGACTCTCCGAAACAGTACCTGAAGAGGCAAAGCAGCTGTAAGGAAGGAGAGCATGGCTACGAGAGTGATTATCCTGTACAGTAAGTAGATTATAATGGATCAAAATAATTTATTGAACATAAAAAGATCCATCACTTAAAATTATAAGTTAAGATATGAGAATGACAACTGGATAAGGACCACTTTTTCGAAATTTTGATTTTAACGATGTCAAGTAATTTAGGACTCTAAGTATGGATACGTAAAATAAAATTACAATTTTATATTTGTACACGTATTGCAAAAAACTTCTTTTGTTCATGCTGTAATATTTCATTATGGTTCCTTATTCAGTTATCATTCTAATCTCTTCAAGTAGTTTAGAATCCCAGCTTTTAATTTCTCACTGAAGGTTTCTTTTTTAAACTGGGAAACCCTTCCCACTATTGTAAATATATTTCCGTTGAAAAAAAACTGTTTTTCAAAATAATAACTGAAATAAAATGTATTTCTCAGGAGTTTCTTTTTTTTAAATACATTTCTAAAGTATTCTGTTAACTTAAAGTTTAAGGAGGTTGATGTAGAAGTAGCAGTAATACAACACTATCTCTGAACTAAATTCGCATATGGGTTTTTGAAAATAAGAAATTCTTCCAAATATTTTTTCAACATTTTAATTTGTAGTTAAAGTTAGTTTAGTAGCACAAAAAAGAGCTTGTAAAAGTATTCACGCTAGCAACTTATTTGTGGCACTCCTGGAGCATTTTGAGTTCGTGTATATTCCATATTCCTCCAACTAAGGCTATTATTTAATAAAATAAGGCAAACAATGTTCAACAATAAGAAGGAAAAAGACACAGTAATTATGTAATACAAAATAAAAGAACAGAAATTTCTTTTCATAATAAATTTAAAAAAAAGTAATATCAAAATGTGAAAATATCTATGTTAAATTCACTGTTATTGATATCTCCGTATATAAACTAAAATTATTGATCTAAAAACCTTACTTTTCATTACCTTTTTGGCAAAAAAATTTCTGTGGAGGGGGGGGGGGGCGGTGTTAATAGTTCATTACTAATTTTCCCTGAGAAAAAGCCAAAAGTAAGGTTGTACGTTTATGGATATTACGTCAATGGAAAACAACAGAGAAAGTCTTCCTGAATACATATATCTAAAATAAAAGTTATCTCAAAATCCTTTGGAAAATGGTTTTCTTCCGCTCTACTTTATATTTTTATCATTCATTCATTAGTTTTGCTCCAAAAGATGTAAGTTATTCCCAATTATGTCGATGGATACTAATTAAACTACGCAACTTTTTTCTGGACTTTTTCTTAGTTTGATGCAAGTTCTTTAATTTTTTTCTTTAAAGTTGGCAAATAAGTAGTCAGATGTTTTTGCTTAAGTTTGATACAAAAATCGTCTATATTACACTTAAATTTATATATTAGTGATAGTAATTACACCTTTTAAGATAAGTTTTAAGACCATTAAGAATATAGTTTAAAATAGTTAATTATATATTTCCTATTGGACTGTAAACTATGCTTCGGGCTTGTGTTGAAATTCTTCAATGACATTTTTTGGACTCCTAATGATATTTTATTGTGATTTACGATGATACAATTAATTTTTAGATCATGTTATGAGACACCAAAAGGAAGATTTTTGCCGATTTATTTTACAATACAAACAATACTTTTGATAATTTATGCGTTGGACACGAAAGTACCCTGTTTGTACAGAATTATCCATATAAGATGTTATAAAATATTTTGAATTATTTTATTTTTCTCGTAAAATTTTGATTTAAGCTTGAAGCACATACCATATTCTTTATTTTGAAAACAATAATACAACCAGAGAAAAACTCATAACATAGCATTTAAAAAATGTGTTCCCCATTTCGCCTTTTTCTGTTGCACATAAAACATGATCACAATTTTTGTTAACAATAACTATGGTCGAAACAGTTTTTTTAATTACTTTGAAAACTTTTCTTCTTTGAAAATAGGTGACATCTGAAATCCTTTCAGACTAAAGAAATTTAAACTGAAAGCTTTCAAATCTTGATAGGGATATTTGGAAAATTTTCAGAATAGAAAATAACTCATTTTACAAACAATCTGAAGTA
>CAKNWW010311729.1:0-13377 GCA_932074435.1 Andricus kollari | reverse complement strand
CTTTGAATTAGCGGTATATATATCGCTGTTTCAAATTTAGAGTTGCTATCATTGCAGCGTAGGTGGGTTTTCTTCTTTTCTTCGATTTGATTAGGTTTTATTATTTTCATAATTTTACATGTGAGTTCCAGGTGCAGTATTGAGGATGAATGAAAATATACGTAACAGAAGTACTTTGGCCAAGGAATTCGCTAAGAATTATTTTTGAATTACAAAGTAGTTCTTTTTAATATTGTTATAAGATATAAATATTTTGTGATCGTTAACCCATATATAAGTACTAGTTTCTTTTTCTCCTCTTTTTGTCATTGGTGTATTCTAATGAGCCGAAAATACTGATGTTTAAAAGTATATTTATCTTTGATAATTTGATATTTCGTATAATCTTTTTTGAGAATCCTCGAGCTAGACGTTTCGTAACCCACTGGAGCTACAGAGAATCTTATTTTCACAAAATTTCAAAGACCTCAATTTATATTTTTATACGTATAAGGAAATTAATTCTATGTACCACATTTTAGAATTTCATTTAGAGAACAACACAATTTATTTATGCAAGGAAAAAATACCTTTAATAGTAAACAATCAGTGTAAGTTTATTGACATTTGGATCTTTGCCTCCTGGTCAATTTTTGCCTCAATCTCTCGTGAATATAAAATTGAAGCGTTTGGCATAAGAATGTGAGTGCCAAATTTTAGAAATACGTTGGGTCAAAACAATTATATAATTGTTTTGGTCCAACTCATGTCCCTGTTGAAAATTATGGTCCAGTTCGATTTGGAAATCGGCGAAATGTAAAAGTGAAGTCCATGACGGTCAATGTCACTCTTGAAATCGATTTTAGATCATTTTTTTCTTTGAAATTGTTGCTTCTTTCCGTCTGCTCTTCTCGCGACCTAAAAGAGCCAGATGACGAATAAAAATAGTATTTTGATTTTTTTGAGGATAAAATATTCTGCTGTTATACTTTTTTGTATCTCAGATGCGTTCTATTTGGGGGTATATCGTCCCTTTCATAAGGGATTTCTCGGAGTAATTATTGCATGACCTGGTGGAGCGATTACGTAACTTTCTCATATTTCCCACATTTCACCTTTGAATTTTGAAACTGCACTCATTCAAACAAATAAATATACTATTAAAAATATTTTATTTGCCTTAAACTTAACTTTGAACTGAATTTTGTTATGCACTTTACTTTCCTTTATATTTTACTAGCAAAGATCTGCATATTTTATAATTTCCTCATCCTAGGTATATACTATCGTAGATTATAAAATAATCAGATTTTCTACATGATAAGATTTTTAGAAGTTAATT
The DNA here is from genome assembly GCA_932074435.1 of Andricus kollari. Classification (NCBI taxonomy): domain Eukaryota; kingdom Metazoa; phylum Arthropoda; class Insecta; order Hymenoptera; family Cynipidae; genus Andricus; species Andricus kollari. The sequence goes on along the minus strand of CAKNWW010311729.1, from coordinate 12,056 downwards.
CTTCAGGAAAAAACTTCAATCTACAAGGATTTTTGACGCTGCCAGCTATGCTGCTAGAGTTTATTTTAGAGATTATTTTTACAAAAGCTTTCTAGTTTCATATAACATTTTTGGAAAAGTATGCGAAAAAGAGACTTAATTAAAGAGTATAATCTTGTTAGATAGTATGCGACTTAATCTTTTTCTAACCTTCTTGGACGATTTATTGGTCGCCAATTCTTCATATTTTCGAGAACAAACTCAGAAATCTGAAGAGGAAAGAAATCTAAATCCTGTGCAAATGAAAATATCATCACTGAAGTGTTATAAATTTATTTAAATTATCATAACATTTTGAAAATTTGATCAATTGTACAGTTAATAAAATTAGAACTATAGTACTAATAAATAATAAATAATACTAATAAATAATTGTTATTTGAACAATTTATATACTTTAATTATTCAATGCATACTTGTACTAAATTTAAGGTACATGTGGGTAAGGTAATTTAATTAGTGCATCTCTAATATTCAGAAAGTATGAGTTCAAACAAAACTGGTTGGAGTCCTTTTCCGATGTTCTTAAACATTTTGCATGTATAAACAGAAAATATAAATTACAGAATGAATAATTTATATAATCTTTTATACTACTGATATATTTGCAAGAGTAACATATAATTTAATGAAAATAAAATTACGAAATCTGTTGATAATAATAAGTACGCAAAGTCAAATCCTTTGGAAATTCCCCGAGGACATCTACCAAGTTACTCACGCGGATATCGGATGTAAACACACTGCGAACTTTCAACCTCATGATTTTTCGATTTTATGTGTGAGCATCATAAAAAAATCTCGTTGACAGCGAATGTGAAAAATTAACATTTTGAAGTTTTGCGAAATTGATGTTTTATAAAAAGCATTTCTTTGCATAGCAATTGAATTTCTGCACTATTAAGATAGTTTTAAAAGTGTACAGTACATAAGAAACGGAATTCTATTTCTTGTAAACTGGAACTTGGAGTTATGTGCGTAGTAAGTCAGGGTCGATTGAACCATTTCTGTATAATTTGGACACATGCTAACAGCTGACGCAAGTAACGCGCTGAGAGTACTGCCCTCGTGATGTTTGTCACGCTTGACTGAGCACCACCTGGCTTTTGGTCCTGCTGTCCCTGCATCACAAAAAAGCCGAGGACTTAAATTCTAGGAACGACGTAAACCCGGCCTATTTAATCCAAATTTCAGTATGTTCTGATACGTACTCAGCTAATCTGTACCAAGGGGACAGCATTCACAAATAAAAATACAATTATTTGTTTCTGCTATGTTTTGTCTGTGAGTGAAGTAATCTTCCAGTATCGATAGACAGCTTACATTATTTGTTCCGTTTAGTGTACTATATATTTAGGTTAAACTAGAATGCAGAAAGGGTTAGCGCCTCTACATTTACGCTTCACTGGGATACAGAGTGAACTCGCAGGCAGTGTACGGCCTGCTGTTGACGTATTGCGGGGGGTGACACGCGGATACACAAAAGTCATTCTATTTTTTTTTCCACTTCACCATACCCACCACATACTGCTGGTCACACTTGTTGCACAGGCATGCCAGCCTATGAGGTAACACGCACGTATAGGTATAGGGCTGAGTGACAAATAAGAAATTTTTGACGCAAATTTTATCGATAATTTATCTAGAAATGTAGTATGATCGTTACCAATGATTGTGGTAACCTAATGCAACGACCGGGAAAAATAGGCGTATGATTATTATCGTGTATACGTATTTTAATGTACATAAAAATGCGAAAAAAATTGCCAAGAAATCGGTTTATTTCTACCATAATCGATGGGAACTGTGGTTACAACCGGTCGAATTCAAGTCCAAGGATTAAAAACTTGAAATACATTTTTTTCATCTTTGATATCAGCGTTGCGAAAGTTAAAAATTCAGAATCTACAGGTTTTGATCATTTCTGATATCTAAAACTTCCCTAAAATGTTTAAAATTGAAATACATATAATGTATACCAATTTGTCTGCGTATAGAGTAGCGTATAGAGGCTTATAGTTGGATGAATTCTCGCTAATTTACCCCCGGAACGAATCCTCGCTGTTGAAAAACGAGTTACCGAGGTGTTTTTGATAAGTGGAATTTCGGAAACCCACTTTTCGAGGCAAATGCATTCAAATTTGGCGAGTGGCATAGGCACACGTGTTATATTTTTTCTGCAAACGAATGTCTCGTAAACTATGACTGACAAAGTGGGATGTTTCCTCGCGGAATGTCACATACTTTGTTCCAATATTACTTGTAAATAAACGCATTTTATTTATAAATAATTTAATTCTCTTCAAAAAAATTCACTGCGAGATGTTCCAGAATCTTTTCAAAATTTACTATCATGTATATTGTATGAAGAGTAACAATGGCGGTGATATCGTTCTCAATATGTCTTTCGTGCCAACAGATCGATGATAGATAAGAGGATTAGGTATTCAAGAAAGTGGAATGGGGAAGTTTACCGTCTACCTATGAAGTATGTACTTGCCAAAAGCGCCGACGGCAACGTCCTATGTATGGAGCACAGACTGGCACGTGCCAGAATGTAAATCAGTACCTAAACAGACAACAATCAAACAAGTTGTAACAACAGCAAACCACAAGTTCTTTATACTAAAATGTTGAATCATAGTTCTTGAAGTTCTTGATTAATTAAGCGATTTCTAACTTAGTTATGCAGAGTTTTATCTGAAAATATAGAAATGGATAAGGCCGATTGGCGTAGAAGAACTACTAACAGTTTAAACACCATTTTGGACTTGGGCAACTTTGTCTCCGCAGTCTTAGACTCAGTTAAGGAAGTTGAGGATTTCGATGTGAGGTGAATCGTTGCATACCTCCTGGAAGAGCACTATAGGTATGCAAGTTCGAATTGAAGTTTACCACTAAAGGAGAATAAGGAATTCGGTCAGAAGAGAGTATTAGTATCACTACTGGAACCAGAATCCGTCAAACCGGAGCAAGTTACAGTCATTCCTAACGTCCCTTTAATCTAAAGATAATACATCAATTAGTTGATAAAATAATACACGAATGTGACCTGGAGAAATTTAAAATCAAGAAAGTCAATGTTTAATCTCTTTTTTTCTGAATACAGCCCGGAATGGATGGGGGGCAAAGTGTGCCTCTGAATCTGCGAATGGTCGAAGGGGGCACACTTATAGGATCGAAGCAGAACTGGAACGCAGGAAATGTTATCATAAGCGTTCTGAACTTGACCCACTCCCGTGAGGATCGCTCTCTATTCTCTCTCTTTCTCTACGTATATCCCTCCCTCTTCTCATGCCGCACCACAAACGCAACGATGATATGAAGTTACGAGCTGCTCGTGCGAACCGTAACGCGATAACAGCTGTTGCATACCGACCCACCTCTCGTTTCGTGGACAGCAAAACTTTCGACGATCGCGTGTCTGACCCGATGCATCTATCTGTTTCGCTTTCCATATCCTTTCAGCGACAAAACGACTCTTGTCAATCGTATCCTAACAATAGCAACTTTAAAGCGTTGGATTTGCCTAGTTCAGGGCTCACCAAAAGGCAGTCAGCGACTGCAAATACTGACAGTGTCAGTTGCGAGACTAGGTCAAACAGGCCCGAGAACAGGTCCTCATAAATCTAGTCGTTCGACTGGTCCCTAACCTTCACGGTAAATTACAGTTCGAAATGAAAAAATGAAATGTATTGTGAATTCAAGTAGAAAAAAATCAGACCCTTCGGTGTGAACAATGACCCGCAACGATCCGTGACCGTAACGACCGTAACCCTTTCCAGGATTCCTGGAAACCGAAGAAAAAAATGACAGAAAAGATTGGTGGCAGTCGTGCACTTGTCGTGTCAGTCAGCACCTGCTGAAAGTGGTAAGCCCTGGCCTAGTTTGTAGGCTTTTAGAGGTTTGCAGCATAGGGAAGAAACCTGTATAGTTTTAGCTTGAGTTTCGGTCAGGTATCTGTCCGCCTTTTACAACTGATACCATCTACAATGGTTCAGAAGTAGGTTTCAAATTTTGTAAAAATATTCAGAATTACAGAAATCGAGTAAGAATATCTAGAATCTTAAAAAATTGTAGGTGCTGAGATTTAGAACCCCTCACCTCTTTCGCTTTATTTTTCAATTCCCTCTCGCATTTATTTCCAGCATCTCTTTACCTCATCCCTCTCGCTAGCCCCATCTAATTCGTGCACCTTATCCCTGACTGATCATCGCCCCACTTTCCCAAACTTACCCTTCTCATCTCTTCCTTATTTCTTCCAATCAACTCATGCTTTCTCCACCCATCAGAGTTATTATTGAATGAAATATGGGTTGAGGAATAAGGAGTAAGGGTAGGAAGGAGGGAGGGGATGGGAAAGTGGTGTGTGTTGGGATGATGATCAGGAAGCGATCAGAGTGAGAGGGGATGGGGAAGTATGCTTGTGAATTAAAAGTTATCAGCAATCGTAATATGCTTTTCAAATTTTGCGAAGCCTCCGAGTTTGTTTCACGAGAAAAAAATGATCAAGATTAAAATGTAAACAAATGAAACACTAATAGATCTGCTATGTGTCTTTTCTCATGATTTTTAATATCAGAACTCGAATAAGAGTTTCATCATTCTTTTCTAAGCGTTTAGGTTACATTCTTGAATGCAACAAAATGGGATGACTACACAGGAATGTAATGAAATGTGATGCTAACGCACATCATTCGACTTGGAGTAGTAAGGACACCAACCACAGGGATGAGTCTTTTTTTAGTTTTTAACTTCTGATTTAACTTTCTTGAATCGGGGTAATACACTTACTCCCGTGACATCTGGATGTCGCGAGGTAATTTATTTGACTTTATGTCCGATAAATATGAGCGAATTGTTCAAGGGATGGGATCTATCTTCGGATCGTCCCTATCTGATCATTGACAGATATGCTTCTCCTTGAGAGCCGATAGACCTCAGTTTCAAAGATATAGGAACCATAAAGCAACTGACTATACCGGGCAGAATCAAGTCTATCGAACAAATAGAATTTGATGTCGATATTCTACAAAAAGATATTAACAAAGCATATGAGGACAATTTTTCTCTTTGTATTATGAAAACGGTGATGCATCCTGGTGGAATCTTAGACTTGAGGACCTGAAAAAGGATACTCGACGACTTTTTAATAGGGTTAAAAATAATAGGGATTGGGACTTTACAGGGCAACCTTAACAAGATATAATAATCAGATACAAAATGCCGTGAGGGACTCATGGAGGGGGTATTGTGAGGGAGTCGTGAATATAGATGTCACTGGTAGACTCCAGAGAACTACCAATAGACTAACGAATATTAGTAATATTACAATTTGTTCTGAACTACAAAGGAGGCTTACTCATTCGCGCGATATATTATACCTACTTATAATTAGAGATGTGCAGTCGTTTATTCGAATTTTTAATACAAATTTTGACCCGCTTCGAACACTGAATTTTTCGACACATAAAAAATCTAACTATACATCAAAAAGACTTGATTTCCTAAGAATATTGCAATTTTTAAAATGAAAATGACCCCACAAAAAAGTAGAAGTTTCGATGGACCAGACTAGTCAATTCTTACGTATTTTAGGTCGCTGAATCCGAATCCAAAGTCGGAATTCCGAAGTTAGTTCTTGTTTCCTTCCTAACCGCAACAAATATACAAACAAGGTGTTTCTTGAGGATATAAAATTGTGTGGTTAGGAAGAAAGCAAGAGTTAGCTGCGCAATTCCGACTTCGAAATTGGATTCAGGGACGCGATCGGATATTTAGATTTCTTGATTATGGCAGAAGCGATACTGCACTGAATTTTGCTTATTCCATTCACTTTCAACTCCTGCACCCTCACCACATGAATGACTGCTAAACTTTTTCCCTTATTCAGTGTTTCAGGTTGAAAATCGATTGAATGACTCATAGCTTGAAATCCTGTTTTAATTAAAATATTCATCATCAATCCGCTTGTTGACATTCGACCGGTAATTTTTAAGGTTATGTTCATGACCAACAACAAAACTAGAGCGGACTTAGCTGGAATGATAAGACAAATTTTGCACTAAATCTTTTTGCAGGAAAGTTTCCTCTATTATTTTGCTTCGTTTTGAAAAATGTTATATACGTTTTTGAAGCAATCATTTATGCATTTATTACATTTCAAAACAATGCACACATACATGTCAGTGCGTGCTGCCTAGTTGCATTCTATTTTGCTAATAAAGCATCTCTAGAATGTAGCAGTTCATAAGGTGAGGTCTAATTCATCTGAGATTGTTTTGCCTCAGAAAGAATTTGGCTTGGATGCCAGCGATATTTCATCCGTTCGTGAATCCATTAGCGTGCCTCACGCATGCCTTATTATAGTATATTGAACGGTAGATTGATATCTCGACCATAAAAAGTAAATGTGAGCCGAAGCATCGTTGTTTTGGATGGATGTTTGGAACTGAAGCGTGCACTGCCCTTGCGGCTGATATCTCAATAGACATCAATCGCTCATTAGTAACACAAGAGTAGTTCAGCACGCTCTCGAGTTTGTTCTGGCTCTTTTTCTCATTCTTCTTCCAAATCCCTCATTCTGTAATGCAAACTTTCTCTCCCTCTTTCTTTCTCAGATTCTTGTCTTTATCCCAAGCCGTAAACTTGACCCCGAAAAAACTGAGTAAAATGTCTTTTTTTCTCTCTATCCTTCTTCACTTTAGTGCCTGTATAATTTTGGTCCTTCGCTTTCTTAGTATTGAATCAATGTTAAAGCACCGAAGAAAAAGTAATGCCTGTGGATCCTGTGATCCTGTGATCCTCGAGGGAAAAGTAAGTTCGAAAGTGAAAGGAAGGTGGAAGCACCTTTCGGCTTTTTATACGAGCTGAGCTATAAGTACATTAAGGCATTCACCCATCAGTTATCAAATACTATGCATATCTCATGAATCACAGCAGATAAAACATCAGTCAAGGTTACGAGGGAGCGTGAGAATGTGTACTATTTATGTAACTTCGTGAATTTACTACGAGGGTTAAGGAACTTTTATCTCATGCATTCATTCATTCAATATAAAAAGCGATTCTTTGTAAAAGTATTGGTTCACCATAATCAGAATTCTTATCATAGGTCAAGGTGACTAATGCAAGTGAAATTTATAAAAGATGTCTCGACATTTAATTAAGGATGCGAAGAGAAAAAGAGACAGACAGGAGAAGGACCGCGATAGGAAGGACGCGAGAGGGTTCCAACTAGCGTTCTAAACTTTGTAAGCCGCTTGCCAACCTCTACCTATTATCTCGATAAAGCATCGATCGTTGGTGTTAGTAACGGGAGAACGATTTCCTTCTCTTTCTTCCCCCTGTTTGTTCCTTCCCAACATCTCCTGATAGTCCCTCATTTGAACTTGACCCAGAGAAGTTGACGGAGAAGGAATGCCTGAGATCTTTCCCTTTCGCTCTTGATTGCCACTGACCCTTATCTTACCTTTAATTCTTTTTGCGCATCTTTATTTTACGAGAAACTCTCTTATACCATATTCATTCATGTATGTACATAGTTTCTCATCTGATATCGGTTTTCCAGTTACTAATAAAATGTTTCTACAATGAAAAGCTCTTCATTGTATTTCAGACGAGCAAATTGTATATTGAAGAGTCTTCATTCCGCTACTGGAACTAAGACTATGATCTGCGTATACTTTGGGAGGCTCTCTGGGTTTAGGTCCTTATCTCAATTCCATCCCTTTTCTCTAATTGCATAAAATGTCTCTTAAGGTCAAATTAGTCTAATTCTCCACTGAGAAGGTGTCAGCCAGTGTTTATACCTTTAATTATGTGGCGAAATTTTTTACCTATAATTTAAAAAATCCCCTGTTCCACCATAATATAGACGTAACACTTATGATATCATTTATGAACAATAAAGAATTTCCGCTACCGTTTAAATATACAACCAACATCATTGTGAACTGCTGGCTTCAAATAAAATCGAGCGTGGTCACATGAAAAAAAGTAGTTTGTTGAACTTGAGGCAAAGCAGGGTAAGGTCATCAAGAAAACATTTCGTTTCATTCACCAAACGAGCAGTAGTGTGTATTATCACCCGCCGAGCCTGAAACTCTGGTGTTTTACCTATCTCTTTTCTTCCTATACAGGGCACCCCAACTACTCGCGGCAACGTGCAGTTCTCTCGTTTAACTTCTCTCTCTCTCTCCCTGTTTATTCCTCTCTCTTGTTTCTTCTCCCTCCTGGTATGTCTGTCCCATTCTATCCCTCAACTCTACACAGTACCTACCAGCTTTATTGCCTCTAGGCGCTTGGCTCTTCTTTATGCCAGCATGCGAAGTGTGAATGGCTTCTGTGAACCTGACCCGACCGACAAACCACCAACATGACCACCAATATCGTTAACACCGACATCACCATCACGTGGATTTGTTTAGTATGTACTTGACTTGGTTTGCACTGGCTCTCTTTCCCTTTACCTCGCTCCCTTTCACTCTCGGAGTACACTCACACAGATACACCATAAGATCGTTTAAATCTAAACAGCTGGGCACGTGCCTGTTCTTTAGTTGACGATGGAGATAGGAAAAAAGAGGTGGACGAGTGTCTACATGTCAGCTAGAGCTAGACTTGATTTCTTTGATGCGTAATCTTTAACCAGTTAGTGTCTTCATTTACTAAGCTGACTATATAATAGGCGTTCCTACTGACAAGGGGGGCTTTTCTTTCCCCTTTCATCAAGAAACATTGCGGTGTTATATATAGAACATCAAAGTATAAGTCAAATTGGTCATTATCCTCATATCACTTATTGATTGATCTCCTGGAATTTTCAAGATTGACCTTCATTTTGCGAGCGTCATTACAAATTGTAGAAAATGCATATCAAAAGAGAACAAAAGCACTGTATAAAATGTACTGCTGAAATAGGAAATTCGTTCTGCTGCAGCATGATTTTTTTGGAATATAAAATCATATGAGCACTTGTACGAATTTTGAAACAAGATTAAACTTTTCTAGTAGTTTTGCCCAAAGAACAACTTTCCACGGCAAGATTGTTATTGAAAAAAGGAGCACGAATTTAGTCCTATATCAGAAGGATATTTTAGGAATTCACTCTCTCAAAATGAACAATCTCACTGATTCGCAGTGAAATCTCACTGGCCAGTGAGGTTCAATGGTTACTCAGTACCAACAGTCATCAGGTCGTACACGTTGTCGCTGATAAGGTATGACACTTATCATTCCTCACTTAAGTGCTGAACTTTGTAAAATTATCTTTTAAAAACCGCACTCTACTCTTACAACAATAAAAATGGGCTGGCTGCTATATAATAGGATATAATATATTGCGAATAAATTGCTCTCTTAAACTGAATCAGTGAAAGTATCACTGGTTGAATCATTATTTTGAATTATCACGGGTGAAACAGTGATTTTCTGATTTTTACTGGTTGAACCAGTGAGTAACTCATCAACTAAAACAGCATTCTAAATATACCTGGTCAGGTCTTTGCATTTCTCGGGTGAAATCGAAATTTATTGTTTATTAGTGTTCGTGTTAGAGATATTTATGGCCTAGCTGTAATAAGCAGTGGATATAATTTTTTTTCGCTTTAAAATGGTAAGGTCCTGGCCACTTGAGTTTAGCTTTGTCTGGCCCGGGACCTTCAAACAGTTAGGCGTAATATATCATATCCTATTATATTGCAGCCCAGCCCTTATTTATTGTTGTGAGAGTAAAGTGCGGTTTTTAAAAGATAATTTTGCAAAGGTTAGAACAAAAGTAATTAATGATAAGTGATACACCTAACCAGCCTCCTTACTTTCAAGCGAAAGATATTAAATCTCCTGCTTATTGCAGCCAGGTCCCAAATATTTATATCACGAACACGAGATTGTTCTTAGCATTTATTAATTGTAAATAGGTTCGCGCTTTTCGGTGCATGCAGGTGAAAGCATCCACACCCATCACTGGCCATCTATCGGTTATCAACGAACTAAAAAGGAACCCTCAAAAAGAGTTTTATTGGAGTCTCAGTTCTAAAGGATGCCAACTTTTACTCGAGCCGCAACATTACCGAACCCCCAGTGTTCTCTGTGATTTAAAAATAAATAAATAAAATAGGCCTTTTTCAATACTTTTGTCCTAAAAAAATCACCCTAAAACAGGACATATCGTGAACTTTGTTGCTATTTATGTCCAATTTCAGCAGGACATTTAAAGAATATAAAATCTATGAACACTTGAAAATATTTTGAAAAAAGTAGAGAGCTACTTTTCTTGTAGTTTTGTCCTAAAAACGTCCTCCTGAAACAGACCAGAAGTAAAAGTTTTGTATTACCTTAGCCTTACTTTAGCAGTACTTATTCACGACTCAAGTCCTGTGAGTGCTTGGGAAAGAATTTTTGAAAATTAGTCGAAAACGAATTTGATATCTTGTGAAAAAATTGAAGACGTCTTAAAAAGTTTAAAGCACCGATTGTTAAATTCTTGAAGACAAAAAGACTTGGACCCGTTGTTCGGGGAAGTGATCTTAACTATATTCGTGACTGAAAGTGGAAGGGAGATGAAACCAAACCCTCCTTTTAGTAAGGCAGTAAAGGTTTTGTCAAACCGCGGTTTGTGTTTCTATGGTCGTGGCGTGACTGAGAACCCGAGATTTCATTGAGGAACAATGGGTGCATGACACCTGCAAAGGACAGCCCGTCGCCTAGACCCAGATTACGACAATAATACCAGCGTGTGCCGAGCAAAGGAAGAAGATATATAGGAGGAAAGAGAGAAATAGAGAGGTAGGCTCTGGCACGAGTCTAATAGTGGGGCAATGTCACACCTAACCTATTATTCTCACCAGACTTACGGCAGACTAATAACCTGTCACCGACTGTGCTATGTAACAACTTTGAACAAGCTAGTATCTGTGTGTGCGTAAATAAAGTTTCTCTATGTGCTTCTCTCCTCATCTCTGTCCCCCACTTGCCGTGTCTGAATAATCTTTAACTAACCTACCGCAACCCTGAAGTGAGAACCAGCTATTAGCAGAGCGCGTGCCATCCGTTTCAGATATTCCCCCTCTTTGCTTGGCATTCAACTCGTACACTAATGACGCGAAATCATGTACCGAGGATCTTTCACGAGTTTGCTCACGCTTCAATGCTCTGGCGGTCGAGCGAAAAGGAAAGTTGTTTAGATTTGGTGGCCGTCTTCCTGCTTCCTCTTTGAGGTCTTTGCCTTGCATCCGCCAACAGTCACGACCACAAGACAGCCTTTAAGCTCAAGGTACGTCATTTATCTCCATTCCTCAAATGAAATCGTCTTTCGCGTGTCCTTGAACTCTAATTCAAAGCATTCTGAGGCGAGTCTAGTAATTCAACCAGTCACGATGCTATAATTTAAGAGCAAACTGACCATGTCGGACTCTGAAGCGAGCGCTATTAATGTAACGTATGTCAGTGACATGCATTCCTATGGCTTTATTAGCATTTCTTGTTAGTTTAGGTAAATATATGTGCAAGAGATACTGGTTTCTTACTACGATCTTGCGGCTTATTCTCTAATGCGATATACTCAAATCCATTCATAACTAGATGAACGATAAATACAAGTTACATAATTTTTATCCGTCTGAATATATTTTATTCCGAAAAGTCCAGGCACAAAATGTGCGTTAAAAGACTTTCGGTGAAATTTTCTCATTACGACTTTTGATAAGCATCACCTGAAGAATCAGAAAACCGATCGTGACCAAACTGTGACCGAAAAGCCTTTTCCAGACATTTTGTGATAGGTCCTTTCATTGCGCGGGAATCCATACAAACATGGAATCGTGTCCGACTGAATCAGGCTCAATCCGAGATCGATTGAGAGATTCCCATCAGACTAAATCCTATTTAATCAGACGTATTGGTGGATCAACACACAAGGTGTCGTAAGACTAACGATGCGCAGAAAAACATGTTTCAGGGATGTTTGATTGTTGTGCAAGTGTAAGAGGAGAATTTATTTGTATGTAAAAGTATAC